>SJYX01006685.1:0-34536 GCA_006410675.1 Oreotragus oreotragus | reverse complement strand
GACTGTGAAGAAAGTTGAGCACCGAAGAATTGATGCTTTTGAACTGTGGTGTTGGAGAAGACTCTTGAGGGTCCCTTGGACTGCAAGGAGATCCAACCACTCCATTCTGAAGGAGATCAGCCCTGGGATTTCTTTGGAGGGAATGATGCTGAAGCTGAAACTCCAGTACTTTGGTCACCTCATGCGAAGAGTTGACTCATTGGAAAAGACTCTGATGCTGGGAGGGATTCGGGGCAGGAGGAAAAGGGGATGACAGAGGATGAGATGGCTGGATGGCATCACTGACTCAATGGACGTGAGTCTGAGTGAACTCCGGGAGATGGTGATGAACAAAGAAGCCTGGCGTGCTGCGATTCATGGGGTCAGAAAGAGTTGGACACGACTGAGCGACTGAACTAGACTGAACTTAGTCAATGTGCATATTTTAACCAGCAACTTGAATGATAATTGGCATTAAAATCTTTGTCTCTATTACAGGAGAGCCAAGAATCATCAGGTAGATGTGGATATATTTTAGGAAATGAGAATGCATCTGAAATTAGAGGTTTCCCTGGTGACTCAGAGGTTAAAGCGTCTGCCTCCAATGCAGGAGACCTAGGTTTGATCCCTAGTCGGGAAGATTCCCTGGAGAAGGAAATGGTAACTCACTCCAGTATTCTTGCCTGGAGAATCCCATGGACGGAGGAGCCTGGTAGGCTACAGTCCATGGGGTCGCAAAGAGTCGGACATGACTGAGCGACTTCACTTCACTTCACTTCCTGAGTGATCAGCCTGATTGGTGAGGGAGTGGAGAGAGGATTGTAAGTGTTATCTTTGCTAGTCACATGGATCCCTATCTTGTGTCTTAGAAGGAGGAAGACAGGCTGAGTTTAGGTTTCTAAAATCCCTATTTCTCAGAGCAGTCAGGAGTAGTGAGAGAGACTTTATAACTGTCTTTTCTGAGAAACTCCCTTGACACCCTATTGTGTCTGAGGAAACAAATGCACAAAGTGTTGGAGGGCAAAATGAGAAAATCATATGGATTTTGGTGAAAGTGTCTTCTCATTGGTAAGAAGGACAAGGCAATAGCTGGTCCATCCCCCAAAAGTTCCCTTTTTGCATCACCAGTGACATCATTGTAATTAGGAAAAACTATGTGACATCCTAATTTGCATCACTGACATCATTAAAACCAACCATGTAGTCAGCCTTAATATCCTCATAACATATTTACATTCTTAATATTTCTTAACCAAATTTTGGTCACCCATCTGTAAGATTGTCCGTAAGTGCCTTAATTCTTTGTCTTAAAGTAAACTTCTAACTTAGTACATCACTGGGAACATCTAGCGTTTAAAGGTTCAGGAAAGTGACATGTGGGGGTGATGGTGAATACTTAATATCATTCATTCGTCTATGTTCAGGGAGAAGTGGAGGCGTTCCTCCCCTACTCCTCTCTCTCTAGACCATAACAGCAGGAATAAGCAAAATCACAATGCATCATTAGAATGAATAATAATGAAAAAATAGCAATACCTGTCGTCAGATTGTGATGGCAATTTCTTAGCCTTTTTGTATGCAGATGAAAAGGTGGGTCTTTGCAGCAAATCTGCCTTCAACCCAATGCCTTCCTACATCTCACACCCACTCCCAAACACACACTCACACTTCACTTTGGGCTTGGAAAAGTGACTTTCAAAATAGAATGTCGGAAATGATACAAAGTTGGTTTGTACTCCTCAAAAAGTTATCCTGCCATTTTAGTTGGACATATTTATATAATTGTTATTAACAGGCATTTGTCAGCTGTCAAAAATGATCTCCCTTGACACTGAGGAAAATGTAGACCAAATGGTTGTGACTTATTTCCTGATTAATGTATCTTCCAAAAACTTAATAGAAATGGAAAAAAACAGAAGAACAGAACCTATGATGACAAGTTTTTTTTCTATCTAAAGGCAACAAAGAAATGAAAATGCTCAGAAATATCTTTATATACAATGGGTTTTCATAGAAACTTAATTTTAACTTAATCCCAAACCACTTGTTAATTCAAGTCTCTTCAGAACCTCTAAAAGATATATTCTGTACTGACTTCTCCAAAAGGTCTTTCAAATTAATGTGTTGAAGTAGTCTGAGGGAGGCTAAGAAAAATATCTTAACCTTTCTAGTCATTGGTTCAAAATTCTTTTCTCTGAGGGTCTTCTCTAAAGAGTTTCTAATTTTTGCCTCTCTGGAATTTGCAATCAACACAAACCATTTCCTTTATGATTTTTATGTTTAGTAAACAGAACACCCTGAAGGTGACTAGGAAATCCCAGCATGTTTGAAAGTTATCATCAGGTAGACAGGATCCACTTGCTTGCTTTTTTTTTGGCTGCACCACTGGGCATATGGGATCTTAGTTCCCCAACCAGGTTTCAAACCCATGCACCCTGCAGTGAAAGCCTGGAGTCTTAACCACTCAACCACCAGGAGTCCCAGGATCCACTGTTTTGACTCTTAAATTTATGTCTGAGAAAATGAGAGAAAACAATTTATGAAGAGACCTATGATTTTTCCAGTAGTCATGAAAGCATGTTGAGAGTTGGACCATAAAGAAGGCCGAATGCTCAAGAATCGATGCTTTCAAACTGCGGTTTTGGCAAAGACTCTTGAGAGCCCCTTGGACAGCAAGGAGATCAAACCAGTCAGTCCTAAAGGAAGGACTGACGCTGAAGCTCCAATACTTTGGCCACCCGATACAAAGAACTGACTCATTGGAAAAGACCCTGATGCTGGGAAAGGTTGAGGGCAGGAGGAGAAGGGGATGACGGAGGATGAGATGGTTGGATGGCATCACCAACTCAATGGACATGAGTTTGAGCAAACCCTGGGAGATAGTGAAGGACAGGGAAGCCTGGCGGTGCTGTAGTCCACGGTGCCACAAAGAGTCAGACACGACTGAACGACAGCAGCAGCACTGGTCCTAACAAGTCGCATAGCCTGATCCAGAGTCAGTGTGAGACGGCCCCTCCTAAGAGACAGATCCAGGGAGATACAAGAACTGAGGCCACGGACACATCCACTCTATCCTGGGAAACCATAAGTCTTAGATTCCAAACTGGCCAAACAGAGATGCAGAAATGAGGTTAGTCATTGATCAGAATATCTGATGGTAGCTTGGTTTATCAGAAAAGAAAATTTTCCCGGAAGCTTTTAAGCAGGTGACTGTAAGAATATGAAAGAAATTACTCTTCTAGTGAACCAAAAAACTTTTATTTTTCTCTAAAGTGAAAAGCGAAAGTGTTAGTTGCTCAGTCAAGTCTGATTCTTTGGGACCCCATGGACTGTAGCCTGCCAGGCTCCTTTGTCCATGGAATTCTCCAGGCAAGAATATTGGAGTGGGTAGCCATATCCTTCTCCAGGGGATCTTCCCAAACTGAGTCTCCTACCTGGCAGGCTGATTCTGTACCCATCTGACCCACCAGGGGAGATTTTCTTGAAGTGACTTGTGAGGTCACATCATTCATTTAGTGTTAAGAAATCAAATGTGCATGCAAAGCATAAAGTAAGTGAAGCATTTCAGTTGTTCAACAGAATACAGCCCCTTCTGCTCATGGGTGCATGGTCTGAGAATGAGATGGGACTTTCTTAGCTGCTTTGTGTCCCTCAGAGTGTAAAATGGCAGCCAACAAAATACAAGCTCACTGAGTTAGCTTATACCTTATACTAAACCAAAGAAATGGTGGCCTGTACTAATAAAGGGGAAAAAAAAAACTATGCATATTTGAATGGTAATTTCAATCATGCCCACTTTTGGCTTAACCTCCTGAATTTAGAATCTTGTTTAAAATAAAATTCTATAAAGCACCCTTTATAGAAAGAGCAAACTTTCTGGTTGTAGTTTGGAAGCCCTGCAGACGCACCACAGGACATCCGTCTGATGGGCTAATCTGGAAGCACTAACTCTCTGGGAACCCTGCCCCACCCATGGAGGAGAAGTCAGGACTTTCAAGTTGAAGCTGCGTGTGGGTCTAGGCTGAGCCAGTGGTTCAGCGGGTGACACTGAAGGACTTTTCATAAGATTAAAAACAAAAACAAAACCCTACACCAAACTGTTCACCTGGATACTAACTCCAACCTGAATAATTGAACAAATTCATCTGGGCTCACTGTCAGAAGTGGCTCAAGAGCAGTATCACAAAGTTCTTCAAACTCTTCTCTTCAAGAACTCGTGTACTGCTCAAGTACTGTTTAGGTGGTACATAAATAGGTCGTTATTTCTCTAGATGGGTGTCTGTCAAGCTGTCTCCCCCAAAAGGTGATATTCAGGGTGTCACATCCAATTTTAAGGCTGTCAGTTAACAGCCTGTAAAATGTTCCTGGGATAACCCCTCCCAGTAAGAAAAGCATGTCCTGGGTACTGACAAGTGTGGCCTTGACCTGGACACACACCCAGACAGCCACTCAAGGACAGCAGCCGTTTCTGCTCCTCTCTAAGAGTTCTGAGTGACAACTGTGGTCAGATGAAGGTGGGAAGGGAACAAAAACATGAAACACAATGATTTCCAGTACACCTTGTTCCTTGTCTTCGGGCAAAAAATTTACACCATTATGTCATTTTCGTGATGTGCTCATCAATGAGCGTGAAAACCTCATTTGTCATCTTTTGGTCTGATAGACAATCAGAGTTTAGGGAATTCAGCTGGGCTGTCAGCAGTCTTTGCTGTCAAGTAGAACAACTGAAGGAAGGCAGCAAAAATCACAGGGCCAATGAGGCCGCTGGGCACTGATGCCAAGGCTGATCATAGAAATCCTCGGGAAGATCTTCTTTTCCTCCACATTCCCATCCAATTTGCTGGAGCTGTTTATCAAGTTCCCATGTGGACAGGATGTAAATATGCCACTTAAATCTGCAAATACAATAATGAAAACTGATATTTGTAATTGTATCTGTGTGGTCCCACTGCCTCAACAGTAAATGGATTTCCAACCTAATATTGCTAAATGAATCCTTGAAACATGTGAGCTCCATTACAGCGGAAGCGTGGCATCGCTTCTCACATCCTGACGTGATGGGGACATCTCCTCATTTCACATGATTGAAATATGTTATCTGTCTCCTGAAATTGCCTTGCCACAGTTTTAACCCCATCTTTTGTGCTGGAGAAGTAGGTGCCATGAAAGCATTCTCTGCATTCATTCTAGTCTGTGGACTAGCTATGGTGCCATGACAAAGGGGAAAGTTCCAGATGCTGGAGAGAGTCTTCTAGACACGCTGTCTCCCATCTGCTTTTCAATCATCCTCCCACGGGTGGCCTCCACAAAGTTCTTGTCATAAAAGGTTTGAAGCCAGATTCTGTCCTTTATCATCAACGTGTGTAGAGAATGACGAATGTTTGTACCTCCCTGCGTCAACCCTCTCCAGTGCCTGGCGAATCCCATGGACGGAGGAGCCTGGTGGGCTGCAGTCCATGGGGTCGCTAGGAGTCGGACACAACTGAGCGGCTTCACTTTCCACTGTCATGCATTGGAGAAGGAAATAGCAACCCACTCCAGTGTTCTTGCCTGGAGAATTCCAGGGACGGGGGAGCCTGGCGGGCTGCCGTCTCTGGGGTCGCACAGAGTTGGACATGACTGAAGCGACTTAACAGCAGCAGCAGAAGCAGCGTCCTCCCAGCCCTGCAATCTCAGAAATGCTATTTCAGCAGTAAAAGTCATCAAAGGGTTAAATCTTTACTATGTAGTGTCAAATAGGTAGAGGGGAGAATACATTCTTTTTTTGTGATGTGAACCATTTTTAACATCTTTATTGAATTTGTTACAATATTGCTTCTGTTTTATATATATATATATAGTTTTGTATTGTTTTGTTTTGCTTTTTGGCCATGAGGCATGTGGGATCTTAGCTTCCAAACCAGGGATGGAACCTGCACTCCCTGCAATGGAAGGCAAAGTCCTAACCACTGGACCACCAAGGAAGTCCTGAGAATATGTTCTTAATGAATATCATCTTAATGTTTACCAGACACTTTTCCTTTCTTTCCCTGTCGATATTTCTATCACAAGATTTCTTTAGCCATTGCAAACTCCTCACAACTCTTCTGAGTCTCAGTCTCATGGGCTGAGACTCACCTCTTTCTAGGCAAGTCTCCTATCTCCTTTCCTTTCACACTCTGCTCTTTATTTGGTAGAAGGTCTTGGCTTCTCACTCCCCAGTCCCCCAGTTCTGTGACACAAAAGACCCCGAATACCCGAGGAAGCAGCAGCTCCTTTCCCCTCAGGCTGAGAGGAGAGGAGGAATGGGAGAGCCACACACATTTTCGACTTCCTTTCTTTTTCTGAAATCTCTATTATACCACCGAGCCCTAGCTTCATCTGTTCAGTGGGTATAACAGCAGAAGGCCCCGTAGTATAAGGCACCTACATAGCTGCTCAATAAAGGTTATCTTCTTCCCCTGCTGCCAGTGATGTTTCAAAAGTTCACCTTTTATTACGAATACTCTTCTTTTGTAGATGCATTCTTTTTATAGCTGCACTCACTTAGGGTTATTCTCTGATGTAGTAACTGTGGTTAAAGCGTGGTACAGGCTATACCATTCCATATTTTTAACCTTTTGAAGGAAAGAATCATTTTGCTTATTTTGCTATCCCCTGTACCAGGCATGCTAAGTCACTTCAGCTGTGTCCGACTCTTTGTGACACTATAGATAATAACCTGCCAGGCTCCGCTGTCCATAGGATTCTCCAGGCAAGAATATTGGAGTGGAATGCCATGCTCTCCTCCAGGGGATGGTCCAGATCTAGGGATCGAACCTGCATCTCCGATGTCTCTTGCATGGGCAAGCGAGCTCTTTACCACTAGCACCACCTGGGAATCCCTATATCCATTAAAATGCTTTAAATATATTTAGTGCTCAATAACAGAGAAGGCAGTGGCACCCCACTCCAGTACTCTTGCCTGGAAAATCCCATGGACAGAGGAGCCTGGTGGGCTGCAGTCCATGGGGTCGCGAAGAGTCGGACACGACTGAGCGACTTCACTTTCACTTTTCACTTTCATGCACTGGAGAAGGAAATGGCAACCCACTCCAGTGTTCTTGCCTGGAGAATCCCAGGGACGGTGGAGCCTGGTGGGCTGCCGTCTATGGGGTCGCACAGAGTCGGACACGACTGAAGTAACTTAGCAGCAGCAGTGCTCAATAAATATCGGCCCCAACTTCACCACTGGGTTAGAGTGTAGACTGAATCTCAGCCCATTTCCAATGCATACATGCCACACCTGGCCGGACACAGTCACTACAGAAATCCCAGGAAGTGACTAGGTGTAGACAGTGCAGAAACTGTTTGAAATGACAACAGAGCCTGTTGAGTGAGACTTAGGAACATTCCTTTGAGGAAGAAGATTTCACTTTGGTTAATTTTCTGGCAACTAATAAACCTATTGTCTGGATGCTATAGTGAACTTGGCAAAACCCTCTGTGAAAACTGATAAAATATAAATTACTCAGACAAGAGGAAACTTTTCATTCTTTTTAGAAGTTTCTATCCAGCATAGTTGCATGTTCCTTTTTGGGGAAGTTAAACTTGGACATTTATTTTACCCATACAGCTCTCTTCTCTCTTCCTGTTAAAGCCTCGCAGTCCCCAGGCAAAAAAGAATCTGATTCACAAGTCTTGTTTGAGAGTAGCATAGGCTTTCCGAATTTTGAGAAATGAACTGTTTTAGTGCCCCAGTCTATGATGTGGTGGTTTTTCTTGTTCTTTGTGAAAACCTGCGTGTGCTCTGGTAAACTTTATCAAAACTTCAATGGATAATTACTCTGTAGTGGTTCTTCTTGTGTCCTTCACCTCCTAACTCCCTCACAGAGGAAAAATTTTCAACAATCAGAATCTGCCCTACACTTCTCACTTCCTGTATTTGCAAGCAGTTACTGTATAGAGAGGGTTTACCAGGTGGTGCTAGTGGTAAAGAGCCTGCCTGCCAGTGCGGGAGAAGTAAGAGACACAGGTTCAATCCCTGGGTCGGGAAGATCCCCTGCAGAAGGGCATGGCAACCCACTCTAGTATTCTTGCCTGAAGAATCCCATGAACTGAGGTGCCTGGCAGGCCACAGCCCACAGCGTTGCACAGAGTCAGACACAACTGGTGATTTCACACGCATCCATTGTATAGAGAAGATACATATCGTAAAGGAATTAAATGGTGAATCCTTAGAACGTGCAACACTGTCACATTTTGGGATTCATATGTAGCCATCACAGGAAAATTCCATTTCCCTGGAGTGATTTTTGCCTCTCTTGTTAGCGAGAGTGCAAGTCTACCAGCAGACAGAGGAACGCGAGGGAAGTGACTTGCCACCCTTCCATTCCCCATCTCAGTCTATGTCCCTGAAAGAAACTTTGAAACGGATCAATGGTAAGTCTCTAAAATAAGACGGCAGATGCTTCTAGAAACACAAGTAAGAATTAATTTTCTCATGGACTTTCTCTGCTACTTCCCTTACCCGTACAAAAAATAGAAGAGAATATTAATACTTCTTGTTTCTGTGATAATCTTTCTCTAGAAAAATGATTCATGTAAATGAAACATTATTTAACATCATTGTATTTTTTGATTATATTAGTGATACATGATCAAGATAAAATGATATATGAATATGTATAACTAAGTCACTTTGCTGTAACCTGAAACTAACACATTGTAAATTAACTTATATCCCAATCTAAAATAAATAGGAAATACAGAAAAAAATCTTTCAAATTATAGTATCTTTTAATAAAGTCAGTTATTAACTACAACATCTAGCCTTACAAATGGTGTGTGCATGTGTGTATACACATGCCTGTATTTTGCAATCACACTAACTTGCTTAAATGATCACTTTAATATAAACAAACGGGAAAACTGCTTGAAATTACATTGCCATTCTCCCCCTACTTCTCCTAACTGTGCTTTAAGAGAAACATTTTTATAAACTGGATGCAAAGTGAGCTTGGAAGGCATATTTTCGGAGAACTAGTAATTTTGGAGCTTCTAACAGCCAGATTTGTTGAATGGTAAGAACCAAAAAAAGCACAGAAGGCAGCAAAGGGTAGAGAAAATGGTTGAATAATCAGCTGTGTTGTTGAAACTGTCAGAGGAGGGAAAGTGTCGGCTTATCGCATCTCAGCCTTATTCAAAGAGAAGTGGGCTCCTCGCGATGGGCAGGATGCCAGAATGCGATAATAAAGGAGCTCTGTAGGACTGCAACATGGTACTCTAGAAATACATTTTCCAATTAGTCATAAGTGTTTATTCATCAAGGCATACCACAATGCTTTTGGTAACTGAGTTGTACAAGCAGCTGTAATTGGCAATTGAGAAACATCAATGCAAATGTTTTCATGTCTAATCCTGAAATTGTTCACGTTCCACATTGCCACTGAATGGCTCCTCTGTCCTGGAGTGGTGTGGATAGCATGCCTGTGAAGACAGGTTTAGGGCCTTTCTAATCATCAAGCACTAAATTAGATCCTTCTTGCAGATTTAGTCTTTTTTCCTGATTGGTTTGAGGAAAAGAAGCTGAAATGGATTGAAAAATGTTCTTTCAGCAACATTTGGGGAAATTTTTGCTGTTGTTCAGTCGCTCAGTCGTGTCCGACTCTTTGTGACCCCATGGACTGCAGCACGCCAGGCTTCCCTATCCTTCACCACCTCCCAGAGTTTGCTCAAACTCATGTCCATTGAGTTGATGCCATCCAACCATCTCAACCTCTGTTGCTGTCTTCTCCTCCTGTCCTCAATCTTTCCCAGCATCATTTTGGATAAGCCTAAAGGGAAGCTTGAGAGGATGGTCGGCTTAAAGATTTTTCCAGATCTTCAGAGGATAAGAGTCCATTCCAGAAACCTTCACTCCCTGTAAATTCCAACAAGGAACTCAGTTGGACATGCCACCGATACCTGCCGACCCTCCTGAGTGACAGCTCCTGATACCAGTTTGGGCGATGTCTCGCTTTTGCCTTCTGGCTGTTAATCTGGAACAGTTTTTAAGCTAGATAAGAAGCCCTGGTGAAAAGAAGAATCCCACAGGATGTTTCTTGACCTTTAAAAAGAAAACCATCAGGACTGACAGGCTTTCAAATTAAAAAAAATTTCTTTTTGCACTCCTTAGTAGCAGAAAGCTGCAAATGATGACTTAAAAGGCTCTCCTTTGTTTTATTCTCCAAAGTTTTCAGATACTTAGTCTGAGAGGCTTGTGACAATTAAATCAATTTCCACCGGAGTCCCCAGAGACGGGCCTTATCCCAGCTCCCTCAAGGAGACTTACACTAATAAGGAGCTGGCAACTTACCTGGGAGGAAGGTGCAAAGTAGAAAAATGGACTTTCAGGTCAAAGAAAAACTTTTCCACAGAATACCAGTTCTTGCGAACTGAAAGATCAACCTTATAATAGAAGGTGAATCTTATTTAAAATGAGGAGAAGAGTGTAACCAAAATTAGGCTTTGAAAATAGCTTTCTGATAATACTATTTGACTCTTGAAAAAAAAGAGCTGTTATTAAGAAGAAATTTACTTCACACTCCCTCCAAGTTTAAAATGTACTTTTCGTTTCCAGAGGTAAAATGTAACCCACTGATTTTGGTGCAAATGGTGAATTATAGGTACACTAGCCTGAGTGTTCTGTTTACGATTACAGAAACTGAGAAAATCACCAACTGATTGCCCTTTGCCTGTGTTTAGTCCAGGTAATAAAGTATGAAGCTGTTTCGAGACCACAAACCACTGTCCTCCTCTTCTTCTTCTTTACATGGCTCGGCACAGCCCAACCAAGGGCCCCAGTGCACACCTTCTTCACCAACAGGCTGCCTAATCTGACAGCCAGCCATCCCACCCCTTCTTACAAGCACTTTTGGGCACCTTTTATGTGCCCAATACACATGCCTATGTGCTTTGCACACACAGCCAGGAAGATTGCCATGCAAGTAAATAACCAAAGGGTTAGAAAATGCAATGTATATTTTTCCTGGGCCACCGGACCGTGAAGCTGATCAGGAAGTATTGCCCAGGTCCCCAGGCTACCCTCCCATGAAGCACCTGTGCAAAATGGGTCACAATGCAAGCTACTGGCTGACTGAGAGCATGCAGGCATCAGAAGCTGTCTGAGCATCTAGAAGGGTACAAGATCCATTGGGCAAAGTTGGACGGTGTCAAGAATGGGTTTTAGAAAGCTGAGGACCTGGCAGCCACAGATGGTTCTCAGAGGCTGTTACTCTGAGGACCTCTGAGGATGTTGTAATACCTTCTCGCTGTTTCCAGCATCTAGCTTGGTTTCCTCCCTCCACGCTGTCTGCTGCTGCTGCTGCTAAGTCACTTCAGTCGTGTCCGACTCTGTGTGACCCCATAGGCGGCAGCCCACCAGGCTCCCCCATCCCTGGGATTCTCCAGGCAAGAATATTGGAGTGGGTTGCCATTTCCTTCTCCAATGCATGAAAGAGAAAAGTGAAAGTGAAGTTGCTCAGTCTGTCTGACTGTTAGCGACCCCATGGACTGCAGCCCACCAGGCTACTCCGTCCATTGGATTTTCCAGGCAAGAGTACTGGGGTGGGGTGCCATTGCCTTCCCCCCACGCTGTCTAGTCCCCTATAATTGTCCTTTCTTAAAGTCTCCCATTGGAATGCTGCTGGATTTCACCTGCCACCAGGGAAGTGTGGAGATTTTCTTCCTGTTGCTTGTGGGCTTGCCCTATCTCTTCCTCCCTCTGCTGCATACATGCACAGTTCTCAGATCTGCTCTGCAATACCTGGGATCCTAGCTGACCGGCGCCCCACATCTTCCCTGGCCACCACTTCACCTGCATGAGTGCTCACACAGACGGCTGAAGTTCCCTAAGCTTCTTTTCCCAACTCCAGGTCTTTCCCCTTTCATCCTATTCCTCTCCACATCTCAAGCAGCAAGTTCTAGAGTCAATCGTAGCACGTGGGGGTGAAGAAAGGCGTCAAGCCAGGAGCTGTGTGATCCCAGGTTGGGTCTGGGGGAGAAAGTAATGTCATCACTCCAGACCTTTCCATCCTTCATCTCCTGGGACCCGGCCTCTAGAACCTGCATATAGAACAATCTTGTACTTTCTAGAGAGGATGCATACAGATGGGGAAAGAGGAAGGTGGGATCTATGGTTTTCTTGGCCCCAGGATCTCTGACCAGACACCTCCTGTCTCCCTCTTTGCAATGATCACTGTTTGTGTTGACCTTTATCTCTCCCATCACAAGGAACCTTCTTTGGCATAGGACCCCTGCCTTGTATTTCTGTATCCCAGCATCCAGCTACACTGCTTGGCTCACAGTACTTGTGTTAATTGTTAAAACAAGCTTTCCTTCAAGACTTTGAATGATTAGTTTGGGAGACAGGTGGCCACATTCCTCAAGGGAGCGGGGAGGTCAAAACTGAGAAAGTTGAACAAAGAAAGGGAAGGAATCTAGGACCATCAAACACAGAAATCTAGGACCTGTTTCATTGTTTAGTCCATTTATCTTTGGCTCATTCAAGCAAAAATGCATAGGGAATTATTAGGCTTTTGACTAGCTCTCCATTTGCATGACACAGAGGGAATACTGCAGACGATGTGTGCTTGAGCGTTTCATCTGTCTGGAGGTCTATGGCTGGTGGCATGGAAATGCGGCAGGGAAATCGCAAGCACCAGCCCATGGGTCAGAAACCCGAGGACTTGCTTCTGGCTCTGCCACCCACCAGCCTTTTATTTGGGCCGTCATGATCCAACTTTTTTCTCCTCTTTGAGGTTCGCCTATACAACAAAGATTGTAATACCCACTTTGCACTCTGCCCAGAACTATTGGGACTGTCACATGAGATAATGCAGGGAACTTGACCAACTAAAAAGCATGAGACAAAGGTGAAGCCCCAGATCAGAGTCTACACCCCAATTTGCTAAAGTCAGGGGAGGGCCAGGCCAGGAGACACATCATCCCCAAAAGATCATGTGTGCAGGGGAGGCAGGTGTGCTGAATTCATTCCAGGAGTTAATTGTGTAGACTCAGGGGGCCCCTGACATTTTCCAGCCCCACTCTGGGGCCAGTGGATTACTAGGGAATTTGTGTTCCTGTCCATGCAGATTCCCTCTTGATCCCCAGGGCTGCTTCTCTCTGTTTTCCCCTCCAAGTAATTACTCACTAATTTCTTTCTCTTTTCACATTGACTTCTGACCAGACCCATGTGTTTGACTCCAGAATGACTCCTGTGGATGCAGGCTTGGACTCAATACATTTGGTTGGAAAGTCACTCAAAGGTTCAACCACGAGGGATTCTTATGATTTCCAAATACATCCTCTTGTAGCCATTACAATATCTTAGGTCAGAACATTTTCATATTGCAGGGATGTGTGTGCGTGTGTGTGTGTGTGCGTGCCCAGTCACTGGTTGTATTTAGGAAAAGAAGGCTCATGGGCCAAATACCCATTTGGGTTTGTTTGGATGACTAAGAAATGATGGGAATTCAGAGTGTACAAGATTATAAATATTACAGAGGCTATTCAAAATCTCATTTACTTTAGTCTGACTGCCTCTTTACTCTACATATTTAAATTCCATTTGCAGCCACCAACGAGACCCTGATACTCTTAAAGAAAATAAAAACAAGCAAACTACTGCTAAGGGAAATGTAAATTGGTTTGTTTGCTCCTTTACACCCCTGGGCATTGAAAACACAAGCAGTCCTTATTCCAAGGGTCTCATTGAATATACAAAATCTTTGTCTTTCTTAGGAGTTGCTTTAAAGGTTAACCATTTTCTAAAGAGTTCTTTGTGTCTAGAAACCAATTTTATGCTCCTTTTGTCCAGCCACCAAATTCTTACAAATTTGTTCAAGTTTCCCACACAAACACATTTGCGTTCATTTAGAAAATGGAGAAAACAGTTTGCTTTGAAAAAGTCTGTTTGTTGTTCTTCTTGACATTTACAAAGTCCTCATCATGCATTGGGAGCTACATTCAAGCTTCAAGAAGCCAACTGCCCCTGGAGATGTTTGTGCTTGGGGACCAGGGGTCAGGATTCTGAAACACAGGCACCCTGGTCCTTGGCTGGAGCTGGTGCACACACGACAGTGATCAGAGCAGTAGGAATCTGTGCTCAAGATGTCAGCACATCCATGCTTATCCCACCAACTCCCAGGCCCCAAGGCCCTTTCTTCTTGGATAATTTTTTCCAGAAGCTTGTTGCCTGCATTCAGAAATGTCTCTCCCCATGTGAATTCCTCTTCACCTTCTATTTACTTTTTACTATAAAAGATTATCTCCAAGCCAAGGTGGGGTGTTCTGTCTTCTAGTGTTGCCATCCAAGAAAGAAAGTTCAGTGTCTAATATCCTCAACCTACGTATGTTACCAAAAACAGGGTCTGGCTGCTCACTGCTCAAAAGCCATTAAAGGGGTCATGTTGGTGGAAGGGAAAGTTTGCTTTATTTTTTGATGCCAGCAAGCAGTGGGGGAGGGCAGACATCTGTCCAAAGGCCAACTCCCCCACCACCCCACAGCCAGTGGGCAAGAGCTCTTATAGGCTGAGGGAGGAGGGTACGTGCAAAAACAACACAGTCAGTGCTGATAGTCATCTTGAAATTGGTCATTGGTGGTCTGAGCAGCATCATCTTGATTGTTTCAAGTACAGTTAATCTGTAGTTTCAGCATCGGCTTGTTTCCATTTCTTGAGGCCAATTTTCAGAATTCTGGCAGCTTACATCATGGCTACCGTCTGGTCATGATACAGTTAACTTCTCCACCTGGTGGGGTTTCCAGTATCTATAAGACAGCTCACAGGACATGGCTTAGAATATTTCTATAGCCCTTGAGAAGGAACCAAAGGTCCTTGACTGTGCTTATTGAATACATCATTATTATTTGGTCTCCTTTGACAGTTTTCCTTTGTTTCCACAGGTTCTCACTTCTCTGATTAAACTTATTCTTTGGCTAAAGTTCTTCTACAGACAAAAGGCAGGCTGAGGACATGGGGAAGGGGCAAGGACCGTAGGATCCTGCTCTGTTTCATGTGGTGGCCATAAAGGAGCAACATCTTGGCATTGGAGAGGTCCCCTGCTTGCTCCTAGCCTGAGACAATGTCACACCTAAAATCCCAAACTTAAACTACCAAAAAATTCAATATTTTCATATACACAGATTAGCCAGTTTTCAAAAGGATTCTTTTAGATGTGAAATCACTCAATGGACATTTAAAATGGGATTTGATTTACAGAAATTTCATTCAAGAATGAGTGAAGGGAGGTACAATGGTACTGCAATATTTCAGCTGGTACACAAATCTCATATGAAATAGTCACCAAGCATCTGCCAATCACTGACTCACTTGGATTTGCCTTCTTAAAATGTTTTCTCAACAATCCCAAAGGAACCCTCCTCTGCCTCACCATATGGAGACTTTTTCTATTTAATCATAATCTAGGCACTTTTCTTTGCCCTAATGATTTATCAAACATTTTTTCTCAAGATCCAAAATTAGGGTATTGGGATTTCCTGCTTTTTAAAATATATATATATATAACCTACTGTATTTGTTCTTAATTTCTCTTAGTTCAATGATAGACAGCAATTATAATTATAGCCCATATAGGCTATAATTGTTTAACAAAAAGGAATTCAGTGAGGTCAAAAGAGAGTGTGAAAGCCATTACAGCAAAGTAGGTTGGGCTGGTGGTGCAGTACGAACTCATTGCCTTGTTAATTGCAAGGTACAGATGTGGGTACAGACCCCATGAAGCCCCCTCGGCCTGGGTGAAAGACAACCTGTCATCATTAGCGAGGGCTCAGCAGGAGCGGATGGGGCTGGTGCTGGAGTGCCACACGCCACGGCCAGGGAGGTGGCCTGACATCGGCTCCTGGCTCTGCCATGATCCTTGGTCCCATCTGGACTAAAAAGGGAAAAAAAAAAAAAAAAAAGTGTGAAAACCCACCCGAGGCTTTGGTTCCTAGTAAGGCTTTGGTTCAGTACATTTCTGAACGTGCTGTCTTTCCAAGAAAGGTGGGTGTGTGTCACAAATATTACATCACCAACGCAGTCACTGAAAGAGAAACTTGCCAACTGCACAATTTGCTGGCATCAGTGTGCATCGCCATGACAATATTCTAGCTGCATGTGTTGTGATTCATTTGGCTTCTTTCCAATTCTTAGAACCACAGTTCTAAGCATCAAGTCCTCATGATCCTTTCCACAGGCAAGGAGAAAGGGGGTGTGAGACTCTAAGAACCATTCTCCCGATCTCAGCATAAGGGCAGATGCCTACCTTTAAGCCCACTGCTGGGAAAGAGGAAGACCTTGGTGACAGGCTGCAATCAGCCATTGCTCATTCTGGGTGGCAGGAGAAGGAGAGAAGGGATTCCACTCTTCCAGAAAACATTGCCAGTGCTATCTGAATGCAATTAGGGTTCTAAGTTTTATCCAGTCCCCACAGTATATGAAAGAACGATCACAAGCTACTGAAAACATTGCCTCCTAAATGAAATTGAAGTGATACAGCCTGGTAGATAAGTGCTAAATTGGAGAGCTGCTGCTCTGGGTTGCTTTGTCAAATGACTCACTCCCCGCTACGTGTCCTTAGGCAGCTCCCCATGGATCCAGGCCCCGGTGTGCATTTCTATCAAAAAAGAATAGTGCCATTTACCACCTCCTGGTCTCACAGTTGGGTTGTATGATGATTAAAAGGAACCTCATAAGACCTATGAATTTCTCAGATTAAAGTATAAAGTGCTGAGTTTTCTGAGGGTGATGCAAATATCAAATCACTGAGCACAAAGCCAGCCTCAGCTGGCCTCTCATAGTGGCCTGGAAGGCACAGTCATGACCTATGGCTGGCCTCCTCCCCTGACAACTCTGATTTGAATCCCCTTGGGCTCCCACTCTCAGCTTTTCTCTGCTACTTCAGAGCCCACCACCTCCCCGAGAAGCTAGGAGCACAGAGTGTAACAGGTGATGGTTAAGGGTGAGAGTGGAATGAAAGAGTTGAAGGAAGAGGAGAAAAGGAGTGCTGAGAAGATCTACTCTGGTTTCCTTCCACTCATTTCAAACCCTGTTCAAGTCCACTATTTTAACACTTAAACTAGACCATTCAACACATTCGTGGCGCCCAAGACTGGCATGGTTTGGTCCCTTGATGGCAGAGTTTCTTTGTGTGTTTAGGGCACAAGCCAGTAGGCACTGGTTTCCAAAGTCACCCTGACTGATGGTGGTGTGATCCCTGGTACACTGAGATCCAGATAAGCTGTTCTGTGGATCTAGCACATGCTGGTCCTTTGGATTTTCTTTTTTAATAATTCTGTTAAAGATGCACTCAGAGAAAATACATTTTTGCTTATATTTATTTTTTACCCTATTCCTCAAACAAATGCAAGTGGTTTACATTTAAAGTACAGGAGTAAAAGTTTAAAAAATAAGGAGAGCTTCAGTTCAGTTCAGTCTCTCAGTCGTGTCTGACTCTTTGCAACCCCATGAATTGCAGCACACCAGGCCTCCTTATCCATCACCAACTCCAAGAGTTGACTCAAACTCATGTCCATTAAGTCGGTGATACCATCCAGCCATCTCATCCTCTGTTGTCCCCTTCTCCTCCTGCCTCCACTCCCTCCCAGCATGAGTCTTTTCCAATGAGTCAACTCTTCGAATGAGGTGGCCAAAGTACTGCAGTTTCAGCTTTAGCATCATTCCTTCCAAAGAACATCCAGAACTGACCTCCTTTAGAATGGACTGGTTGGATCTCCTTGTAGTCCAAGGGACTCAAGATTCTTCTCCAACACCAGTTCAAAAGCATCAATTCTTCGGTGCTCAGCTTTCTTCACAGTCTATCTCTCACATCCATACATGACCACTGGAAAAACCATAGCCTTGACTAGACGGACCTTAGTTGGCAAAGTAATATCTCTGCTTTTGAATATGCTATCTAGGTTGGTCATAACTTCCCTTCCAAGGAGTAAGCATTTCTTAATTTCATGGCTGCAATCACCATCTGCAGTGATTTTGAAGCCCCCCAAAATGAAGTCTGACACTGATTCCACTGTTTCCCCATCTATTTCCCATGAAGTGATAGGACTGGATGCTATGATCTTCATTTTCTGAATGTTGAGCTTTAAACCAACATTTTCACTCTCCTCTTTCACTTTCATCAAGAGACTTTTTGGTTCCTCTTCACTTTCTGCCATAAGGGTGGTGTCATCTGCATATCTGAGGTTCTTGATATTTCTCCCGGCAATCTTGATTCCAGCTTGTGCTTCTTCCAGCCCAGCGTTTCTCATGATGTACTCTGCATAGAAGTTAAATAAGCAGGGTGACAGTATACAGCCTTGGCATACTCCTTTTCCTATTTGGAACCAGTCTGTTGTTCCATGTCCAGTTCTAACTGTTGCTTCTTGCCCTGCATATAGGTTTCTCAAGAGGCAGGTCAGGTTAGAAATAATTTAAAGATGCATCAGATGGTGTTCCAAAATGAAATAGTAAAAAATTTTGCTTCTTAAGCCAAAAAGAAAATCTAATGGGTTATGTACTCCTGATTCTCATTTGTTGTTGTTCGTGTTTTCTTATTTCCCCTCTCCTTCTCCTCTTTTGCCTCCTTCTCTGTCTCTCTCTCCCCACCTATCTCTATCTCTCTTTTTGAAAAAGAAAAACACTCTTTTGCCTGGAAAGTTAAACTGGTAGCTGTCATTAAATTTAAAAGGAGATTTAATCATGTATATTATCTTATTCTTGGAATTAGATAGCACTTGATTTACTAGTTGGTTAATCACGCTGCTTCTTAAAGAAGGGACATTGTAAAACAACCAAGAAGTTTTTTTAACTATGGTTTGCAGAACATACGATGTTTTCCACATTGATGCTGCTTGAGACCATTTTTTAAAAAGCAGATGGTGCCTCTCTTTGTGACTGAATGAAAATATTTCCATAGGAAGCTGGGCTAAGAGAAAGAACCAACTACTACATTTGAACATGAGGATTCGTTTTGCGTTCCTGTTCCTAAATGCTTGTGATCCATCTGGAAAACTCTCTGCTCTGCCTTTGGACCTTCTGTTCCTCAGCTGAATTCTGTGCCTCTCCTTCCTTTGTAAAAGACACCTCTCAGGTCCATTTGGGCAGGAGGTATCCCCTTTAGTCGTGAGGGTGACAGGGCTTATTGGAGAGACTGGAAGCTCTGGAATCAGATGGTGTGGGTTCAAAACCTGCTCCACCACTTAGAAGCAGGAACTTGGGCAGGTTGCTTCACTTCTCTCTGCCTAGGTTCTGTCCTGATAAAACAGTGATCATGTCACTTCCCAGCTTCCCCTGGGGGCTCTGCAGTAAAGAATCTGCCTGCAATTCAGGAGCCGTGGGAGAAGTGGGTTCAATCCCTGGGTCGGGAAGATCCCCTGGAGGGTGGATATGGCAACCTACTCCAGTATTCTTGCCTGGAGAATCTGCATGGACAGAGGAGCCTGGCAGGCTACAGTCCATAGGATTGCGAAGAGTCAGACACGACTTAGCAGCAGTAGCCGTCATTTTCCCAACACTTTACTGCCTCCTATTCCTCAGCCACCCCACCAAGTCCGATTGATCAGGCCCCCTCAGGAGCCACAGATCTGAGGCTGTATATAACCTGTTCTTATCCTGCCTTACACTTTAAACCATCTCTGTACTTACAGTAACTAGTACAATATAAATGCTCTATAAATCATTGTGAATACAATGTAAATGCTATGTAAATACTCTCCAGTATGCAGCAAATTCAAGTTTGGGTTTCTGGAACTTTCCTTCCTGCTTCTGTCTTAATTCCACCTATCATGGTCTCTCCCTCTCTCAAGCTTTCTCTCAGCTACCCCTGCCTTTCTCTTCCCCCTCCTCCACTCATTCTCAAAGCGAACTTGCTAACACACAAACCAAATTGTGTTAGTACCAAGTATTCTTTACTTACTTGACTGGCCATTGGCCAGGACAAGGTTCAAACCCCTTCACTTGGATCTCAAGACCCTTCTTAATCTGGCCCTGCCGTCTCTCTCTAGCTTCGCCCACTCATCCCCCCACTTGCTCCCTGACCTAACCTCAGTGAACTAGCTCCTATTCTGGGAATCTGGAATGGGAAACTTTGTCTCCTAACCAAGCTTGCACAAATTTCTCTCTCTGCTTAGAACATCCCTTCATCCTGGTCCCTGCTGACCTCTCGCTGGTCCCCTCCCCTGCCTGGATGTCCCTTTCTTCTGCAGAAGTCCCCTCCATTTGCCCACCCTCATGCCCAGCACTGCTCCAAAGCCCAAGGAGAAGGCTTCCCTGCTGTGAGCTTCCCTAGGTACCCAGCACCCTCTTGAAATTGTTTGATTTTCTTCTCTCTCACTAGCCAGGAGCTCCATGACTGAAGAGACCCTCCTTCCCCATCTTTATATCTTCAGGGCAACAACTCTGTGCTTCATAGAAGATGCTTCATAAATATAAAATACATGAAAACAAGCTAATGAATATGTTTTAAGGTTATCACATAGATTGTGCTGTGCTCTGCTGCTGCTGCTGCTAAGTCACTTCAATTGTGTCCAACTTTGTGAGACCCCATAGATGGCAGCCCACCAGGCTCCTCTGTTCCTGGGATTCTCCAGGCAGGAACACTGGAGTGGGTTGCCATTTCCTTCTCCAACGCATGCAGGTATGCTAAGTCGCTTCAGTTGTGTCCGACTCTGTGCGACCCTATGGACAGCAGCCCACCAGGCTCGTCTGTCCATGGGATTGTCCCGGCAAGAATACTGCAGTGGGTTGTCATTTCCTTCTCTAGGGGATCTTCCCAACCCAGGGTTGGAATGCGCATCTCTTGTATCTCCTGCTTTGGTAGGTGGATTCTCTACCATTGCACCACCTGTAGATTAAATGAGACAAAATAAGAAAGGCACTGGAAACATCACATGCACTCAATAAAGAGGAATCATTATTGTTATTGCAGTAGTGCTGCTATTGCATGGAATTGTACCACTTTTAGAAATGAATGTGTCCCTTGCCTGGAGAAACCCATGTGCAAATGTCTCAAAGGTTTTTTAACATTTTAAACTCCAGAAATGTGATGAAAACTGCTGTAGCTGTTGGCCTTCATATACATGGGTTCCCCATAGGCATTTTTCAACCAACCAGGGCTGACAAATATTTGGGAAAAGAATTCCAGAAAGTTCCAAAGAGCGAAACTTCAATTTGCTGCATATTGGCAAGTATTTACATAGAATTTGTATTGTATTCACAACTATTTACATAGCATTTACATTGTACTAGTTACTGTAAGTAGAGAGATGGTTTAAAGTAAAAGGCAGGATATGTGCAGATTATATGCAAATACTACACAATTTATACAAGGAACCTGAGTGAGCATCTGCAAATTTTGGTATCTTTTGGGGTCTTGGAACCAACCACTCATGGATACCCAGAGACGCCTGCAGTAGTTTCATTGAGTCTTTGTTAAAATATATCCCTACCAACATCTTCTTTATTTTCTGGTTTGAGTGCCTCTTGCAACCTTTTACAAATAAGTGGGTTTATTCATTTGAACGTGCACTTTTGCCAGTTGGTTCACTTCTAAGTAACCCCTTGCGTCCCTATTCAACAGAGGCTAGTAATTACCATAGCAACCGCAGCATGTGGTGCCTATGCACACTCTCAGAAACAAAGCATTTGCTTGGGAAAAAAAAATCACACACACACATTAATTTGTAACACGAAATTCTACTTCATGACATTTATGAAGGAAAATCATGCCTTCAAGTAAGCAGGCTTACCTGCCTCACTGGCGGAGGGGCTCATGCTGCTACTGTCTCCCTCCCACTGCACTCGCCAGGCACATATTGATTCATTTTAAAGATGAAATTTTTGGTGCAACAGAAAAAAAAAAAAAAAAAGATGGGAAGGATTCAGTTTCAGCAGGAAGGTACAAAGGTCATCGAGAGGGTGCAGAGCCCCATAGAGCAGTTGTTCCTGTCTGAGTGATGACTCTACTACCAAGGGGATTTATTAAAATGGAGCCTATTGCTGTTACACTGAATAAGGCTCTCCATAAATTCTGCGTGAGCCTGTCAGTGGCTAAGCCCATATGTAACGCTTCAATACAGCGCCTGCATCTGCCTGCTGGTGTCTCCAACAACCCAGCCTGTGGCCGCCTCCCCAAGCCCCAAAGCATGTGTATACACGCCCCAAACCAATCAAAAACCCAGGGCCTGAGACGCTGTGCGTGCCCAGAAAGGGACACCGCCCATTCTCATGGAGGATGTGCGTGTGTATGTGTGTTTCCAGCAAGACATTATGGTTTAGACTGTGACACAACCATGCGTTCTGGGTCTTGACGACCTGATGGGGGGATGGGAAGGGGACAAAACGAGTCTGGCGGCAGCAATTTCAGGCCATGCGGCACTGTGAGCTCGTCACTCTGTCCGCTTACAAAACAGAAGAGGGGACATATGTGCCAGGCAGTGTTCAAGGTACAGAGAACTGTCAATGTCATTAGTTATAATCAAAGGGCAGGTGCCAGAGGGTGAACTCTTTCTGGTCTGCCTCCTTAAGTCACCTGAGGAGAGAACACAAACCTGGGGAGAGACTCTGCTTCCCTGAGACCTTTTTTTAGTTGTTGTTTAAACCCAGTCAGTTGGAAGCCTCTTTATGAGTTCGCTCGTTGAAACTCTGAATTTTTTTTTTTTAATTGCTTTGGTCTGAAGAAAAAATAATACATTCCAGTCAAAGGCTTTGCAGGGCCCCAGAACAATCTGAACCTTTCACTCTGTTCCGCAGGAATTCGGCTAGACAGGCTTCTATAATAACAGGAGGACGTTCTCTCTGAGAAAACCGAGCTCAAGAAGCGAGGGATGAGCCATGGGGCGAGGGGTTGGCTGGGTGGAGGGGTAGGAGAAGGGCAGGCAGACATCCTCGCGTCGGCTTTTATCAAACATCTGATCAAATGCTCTCAATTCGCTCTTTAAATGGGGATTTCTGATTGTTGACTATTATTTCCCTGCTCTGATGGAGATGATACTGACACAGGCAAAAGATAACTTACAGTCCTCTACTAACACCCTGGAGAGTCCACCGAAGATAAACAATTCCCTGGAGCCACTGCCTTTGGCCTTTATGTCCCGCTGTCTCCAAAACCAGGAAAGGGCTGGAAGGCTCCCGTGGGTTTGGGTGGTCAGCTTTGAACCTTACTCCCCTCCAGCGTCCTTGCCGAAGTCACCACTAGAGGGCGCCGGTCACCCAGCGATCGCTTTGAGAGACAGCTCTGTTTCTAAGGCGAGCACATTGGGCTGAAAAGCAGAGAAATCAGTGACGAGGGGAATTATCATGCACCGTTCATTTCCTTGTAATTTAACTCTCAGAGTAACAAAAGCATAATGTATAGCCTAGTTTTGGGGTCTGATTTACAACAATTTAAACTCAAAGATGATTTCCACCTCGCCCCACCCCCTTCCTAATCACTTCTGCTGATATCAGCAGCTGAGAATTTTGTATTTCATCCCGCCAACCTCCCCTCCCCAAAGCCACACATCGGAGAAGAGGAACATGTAAAACAGGATTCCTGTAAGCAAAGCCGGATGCACAGTTTCACTTTCTGCATCAGAGTCTTATTGTCCATTTTAAAATACGTCACGTTTTTATTGTGGTGGTTTGGTTTGCAGCCCCCACTACTTTTAAATATTGTGAAGTTCAAATGGGCAAAACACTTCGGTCCTTAAAGGATTGTGATATCCATTTCAAACCCGGAGGTAAAAGTCTTGTGCCCCAGCCTCCCCAAGACTCCCAGCTCACCCATTCTCCCCCTTCCTGCGCTGATCTCAGCTTCTTTGATCTCTCCTTTCCTCTGGCTCCTTGAGCTCTTACTGACTCCACCAGCGATTTAGCATTTTGTACCTATTGTCTTGTTCTCTAATTGCTTCATCTGTGCACATTTTCTCCCAAAGGAAAAATAAATAACTTTTTTTTTTTCTTTTGAGTCCTCACTTTGTCTCAGGGTCTCTGTTAAGGGTTTCACATGTAATTTTCTTTAATACTTTCAACAACCTTCTGGCTTAGTTGCAACTGACTTCCTTTTACAGATGAGGAAACTGAGTCAGAGAGGTTAAATTACTTACACAAGGTTATACTGGAAATGGGAGGATTCAGACACAGATAATTCTTATTACATCATTCTGAGCCTGCCTCCATGATCGATTGAAATGACCATCTCAGTCCTCCAAACTTTCAGCAACAAACATATAGCGGTAGACTCACATAGGCAGACACACACAGATGCACACACACGCTTCTTACAAGATCATTTAAGATCTGTATGAGCTAGCCTACACCTTGGTAAGGAAGTTAGAATTATCCGTATTTTAAAAATTAAATAACTTGCTGAATATTCGCCAAATTCCCAGCCTCGTTGGACAGAACTCTTTCCACCATGCCCTTAATATGTGCACAATAAATATTATTTGTCACAGTCCCATTTCCTTGAATCCGTGTTGTTGCTGTTTTTTAGCTGGACCTTTCCATTCAAGGGAAGAACTTCATATTACTGCAGAGCTTTATCATCAGCTGCAGAGCCAGAGCCCCTTTTCATGGGGTTCAATCAGCTATGAGTGTGGTGAAGTAACTGGGCCTCATGGGATCCAATCAGCTATGAGAGTCATGGAGTAACTGAGACTCATGGGGTCCAATCAGCTATGAGAGTCGAGCAGGTAGGCACTGGGACTCATGTGAATCCAGGGCTCCAACTCCTAGCTCAATGTCCTGTTCATGGCATTTATTATCTTCTTTCCCAATTATGAGGTTCAATCTGCACAGATTTGGTTTTATCTTAGATTTGAGTGTTTTCAGACCCTAGGTGTGCCCCTATCCCAAATATTGGAGGGCAGATCAGGAAGGAGGAAGAAAGTGGACTGTTTTCTTCTAAGTGGAGAAAAATAGACTGGCTGGGAATAGGAAGCCATCATTAGGTCCCAAAGCCCTTTAGGTGTGTACCATGACCCATAAGTTTGGGATCAAAACACAGTAGAGGAAGGAGACTGAGTCGAAGTGGGTGTTGATGAAGAAGGGAAATTCTTCCCGTCTGTCCATTGGGACTGGCAAGTGAATAACAAAGTGGCCTCTGTAAAGCAACAAGAACTTATAGACACATCCTGGGCTCCTCCCAGGACTCTCAGCTCACTGGACCACTGCTAATCCTCCCAAGCGAGTTAAGATAAAGCCACCGAAAGGAGTCAGTGGGTTGTGCTCAGCAGCTAGTGAGCCAGCGGAAACAGCAGTGGTGACTAATGACTGGCAAGGCAGAGGCCAGGGTGCTCCAGATCGGTGTGGGGGGGCACTTGGCAGCAGAGGGAAACTGCGAGCCCAGCCGTGCTGGTGCCTGAGTGTATGGGTGACACCTCCTGTCCATCCCTCCACCCCCCACCCTGCCAGACACCACCTGCCAATACCTACCAACAGGGTGAGACTTCGGAAGTGAGTCGGTAATCCTGCATATGCTGGTGCGGTCAAGGAACCATAGGGCTGAGAGCACTCTGGTTAATGGAATCTGATTAGTATTCCAAAGCTTCTAGGCTTGGGAGGCTCCGAGGAGGCTTTTAAACACCAAGTGCAGACTAAACGCTAAATAGTTGTTAGTTTCCTTCCTAATGTATCAGTGAAGTTTGAAGAGCGTAAGTTCATCTACTATCATTTTTTATAAGCTTTACTAAGCAAAAGTAAAGTATTAAAATTCCCAAGGTGTCACTATTCCCTAAGGTGTCAGTTCAGACAAAATGAATTCTTTTCGATGCTACTTCCCTCCTCTCTGCTCTACACCATCAGGAATCCAAGTTGATGAAGTTCTGGGACGTGTACCAGGCACACGCCTGTCCCAGAGCTGTTGCACATGGGAAAGAATATTCTAGGTAGTCTGTGTGGCTGCCTGTCTTGTCTTTGCTCAAAGATCACTTTTTTAGTGAGATCTTTCTGGCCACCTTAGTTAAAATTGCAGCCACCCACCAGCCCTTTCTTTGTCCCTTTCGGCTTTTATTTTCCCATAGCACTTATCAGCCCAGATACATGTTTTGTTTATAATCTATTTATTGTCTGCCTCCTGCAGTAGAAGGACAGAAACTTTTCCAATCCTGNAAAAAAAAAAAAAAAAGATGGGAAGGATTCAGTTTCAGCAGGAAGGTACAAAGGTCATCGAGAGGGTGCAGAGCCCCATAGAGCAGTTGTTCCTGTCTGAGTGATGACTCTACTACCAAGGGGATTTATTAAAATGGAGCCTATTGCTGTTACACTGAATAAGGCTCTCCATAAATTCTGCGTGAGCCTGTCAGTGGCTAAGCCCATATGTAACGCTTCAATACAGCGCCTGCATCTGCCTGCTGGTGTCTCCAACAACCCAGCCTGTGGCCGCCTCCCCAAGCCCCAAAGCATGTGTATACACGCCCCAAACCAATCAAAAACCCAGGGCCTGAGACGCTGTGCGTGCCCAGAAAGGGACACCGCCCATTCTCATGGAGGATGTGCGTGTGTATGTGTGTTTCCAGCAAGACATTATGGTTTAGACTGTGACACAACCATGCGTTCTGGGTCTTGACGACCTGATGGGGGGATGGGAAGGGGACAAAACGAGTCTGGCGGCAGCAATTTCAGGCCATGCGGCACTGTGAGCTCGTCACTCTGTCCGCTTACAAAACAGAAGAGGGGACATATGTGCCAGGCAGTGTTCAAGGTACAGAGAACTGTCAATGTCATTAGTTATAATCAAAGGGCAGGTGCCAGAGGGTGAACTCTTTCTGGTCTGCCTCCTTAAGTCACCTGAGGAGAGAACACAAACCTGGGGAGAGACTCTGCTTCCCTGAGACCTTTTTTTAGTTGTTGTTTAAACCCAGTCAGTTGGAAGCCTCTTTATGAGTTCGCTCGTTGAAACTCTGAATTTTTTTTTTTTAATTGCTTTGGTCTGAAGAAAAAATAATACATTCCAGTCAAAGGCTTTGCAGGGCCCCAGAACAATCTGAACCTTTCACTCTGTTCCGCAGGAATTCAGCTAGACAGGCTTCTATAATAACAGGAGGACGTTCTCTCTGAGAAAACCGAGCTCAAGAAGCGAGGGAAGAGCCATGGGGCGAGGGGTTGGCTGGGTGGAGGGGTAGGAGAAGGGCAGGCAGACATCCTCGCGTCGGCTTTTATCAAACATCTGATCAAATGCTCTCAATTCGCTCTTTAAATGGGGATTTCTGATTGTTGACTATTATTTCCCTGCTCTGATGGAGATGATACTGACACAGGCAAAAGATAACTTACAGTCCTCTACTAACACCCTGGAGAGTCCACCGAAGATAAACAATTCCCTGGAGCCACTGCCTTTGGCCTTTATGTCCCGCTGTCTCCAAAACCAGGAAAGGGCTGGAAGGCTCCCGTGGGTTTGGGTGGTCAGCTTTGAACCTTACTCCCCTCCAGCGTCCTTGCCGAAGTCACCACTAGAGGGCGCCGGTCACCCAGCGATCGCTTTGAGAGACAGCTCTGTTTCTAAGGCGAGCACATTGGGCTGAAAAGCAGAGAAATCAGTGACGAGGGGAATTATCATGCACCGTTCATTTCCTTGTAATTTAACTCTCAGAGTAACAAAAGCATAATGTATAGCCTAGTTTTGGGGTCTGATTTACAACAATTTAAACTCAAAGATGATTTCCACCTCGCCCCACCCCCTTCCTAATCACTTCTGCTGATATCAGCAGCTGAGAATTTTGTATTTCATCCCGCCAACCTCCCCTCCCCAAAGCCACACATCGGAGAAGAGGAACATGTAAAACAGGATTCCTGTAAGCAAAGCCGGATGCACAGTTTCACTTTCTGCATCAGAGTCTTATTGTCCATTTTAAAATACGTCACGTTTTTATTGTGGTGGTTTGGTTTGCAGCCCCCACTACTTTTAAATATTGTGAAGTTCAAATGGGCAAAACACTTCGGTCCTTAAAGGATTGTGATATCCATTTCAAACCCGGAGGTAAAAGTCTTGTGCCCCAGCCTCCCCAAGACTCCCAGCTCACCCATTCTCCCCCTTCCTGCGCTGATCTCAGCTTCTTTGATCTCTCCTTTCCTCTGGCTCCTTGAGCTCTTACTGACTCCACCAGCGATTTAGCATTTTGTACCTATTGTCTTGTTCTCTAATTGCTTCATCTGTGCACATTTTCTCCCAAAGGAAAAATAAATAACTTTTTTTTTTTCTTTTGAGTCCTCACTTTGTCTCAGGGTCTCTGTTAAGGGTTTCACATGTAATTTTCTTTAATACTTTCAACAACCTTCTGGCTTAGTTGCAACTGACTTCCTTTTACAGATGAGGAAACTGAGTCAGAGAGGTTAAATTACTTACACAAGGTTATACTGGAAATGGGAGGATTCAGACACAGATAATTCTTATTACATCATTCTGAGCCTGCCTCCATGATCGATTGAAATGACCATCTCAGTCCTCCAAACTTTCAGCAACAAACATATAGCGGTAGACTCACATAGGCAGACACACACAGATGCACACACACGCTTCTTACAAGATCATTTAAGATCTGTATGAGCTAGCCTACACCTTGGTAAGGAAGTTAGAATTATCCCTATTTTAAAAATTAAATAACTTGCTGAATATTCGCCAAATTCCCAGCCTCGTTGGACAGAACTCTTTCCACCATGCCCTTAATATGTGCACAATAAATATTATTTGTCACAGTCCCATTTCCTTGAATCCGTGTTGTTGCTGTTTTTTAGCTGGACCTTTCCATTCAAGGGAAGAACTTCATATTACTGCAGAGCTTTATCATCAGCTGCAGAGCCAGAGCCCCTTTTCATGGGGTTCAATCAGCTATGAGTGTGGTGAAGTAACTGGGCCTCATGGGATCCAATCAGCTATGAGAGTCATGGAGTAACTGAGACTCATGGGGTCCAATCAGCTATGAGAGTCGAGCAGGTAGGCACTGGGACTCATGTGAATCCAGGGCTCCAACTCCTAGCTCAATGTCCTGTTCATGGCATTTATTATCTTCTTTCCCAATTATGAGGTTCAATCTGCACAGATTTGGTTTTATCTTAGATTTGAGTGTTTTCAGACCCTAGGTGTGCCCCTATCCCAAATATTGGAGGGCAGATCAGGAAGGAGGAAGAAAGTGGACTGTTTTCTTGTAAGTGGAGAAAAATAGACTGGCTGGGAATAGGAAGCCATCATTAGGTCCCAAAGCCCTTTAGGTGTGTACCATGACCCATAAGTTTGGGATCAAAACACAGTAGAGGAAGGAGACTGAGTCGAAGTGGGTGTTGATGAAGAAGGGAAATTCTTCCCGTCTGTCCATTGGGACTGGCAAGTGAATAACAAAGTGGCCTCTGTAAAGCAACAAGAACTTATAGACACATCCTGGGCTCCTCCCAGGACTCTCAGCTCACTGGACCACTGCTAATCCTCCCAAGCGAGTTAAGATAAAGCCACCGAAAGGAGTCAGTGGGTTGTGCTCAGCAGCTAGTGAGCCAGCGGAAACAGCAGTGGTGACTAATGACTGGCAAGGCAGAGGCCAGGGTGCTCCAGATCGGTGTGGGGGGGCACTCGGCAGCAGAGGGAAACTGCGAGCCCAGCCGTGCTGGTGCCTGAGTGTATGGGTGACACCTCCTGTCCATCCCTCCACCCCCCACCCTGCCAGACACCACCTGCCAATACCTACCAACAGGGTGAGACTTCGGAAGTGAGTCGGTAATCCTGCATATGCTGGTGCGGTCAAGGAACCATAGGGCTGAGAGCACTCTGGTTAATGGAATCTGATTAGTATTCCAAAGCTTCTAGGCTTGGGAGGCTCCGAGGAGGCTTTTAAACACCAAGTGCAGACTAAACGCTAAATAGTTGTTAGTTTCCTTCCTAATGTATCAGTGAAGTTTGAAGAGCGTAAGTTCATCTACTATCATTTTTTATAAGCTTTACTAAGCAAAAGTAAAGTATTAAAATTCCCAAGGTGTCACTATTCCCTAAGGTGTCAGTTCAGACAAAATGAATTCTTTTCGATGCTACTTCCCTCCTCTCTGCTCTACACCATCAGGAATCCAAGTTGATGAAGTTCTGGGACGTGTACCAGGCACACGCCTGTCCCAGAGCTGTTGCACATGGGAAAGAATATTCTAGGTAGTCTGTGTGGCTGCCTGTCTTGTCTTTGCTCAAAGATCACTTTTTTAGTGAGATCTTTCTGGCCACCTTAGTTAAAATTGCAGCCACCCACCAGCCCTTTCTTTGTCCCTTTCGGCTTTTATTTTCCCATAGCACTTATCAGCCCAGATACATGTTTTGTTTATAATCTATTTATTGTCTGCCTCCTGCAGTAGAAGGACAGAAACTTTTCCAATCCTGTTTACTGGTGTATCTGTAGAGCCTGGAGGCGTGCCTGGCACACTGTAGGCCCTCAAATATTTGTGTGAACATCATTAAAATGTCACACCTTTCAGTTAATATTTCTGTCACTCAGTGTTGCTTAGCTTGAAAGCAACCTTTTATTTTCTTAGCATCTTGATTAACTGAGCATTCTTTTTGGCTGCATTTAACTCCGGGGAAAGAAGAAAAGGATGCATAGAGGAATAAGAAAAAAAAAAAAAAAGGCCTTATCAAAAAGCAGATGAGGGCACACAAAGCCTGGCAACAAAGCCAAAGGAAGATAATTCAGCCCTGGAAAGCTACAGTGCTAATATAACAATAACAATAATAATAGTAATAGTGATAGCTGTTAGTGGGTACCACCTGCAGGCTGGGGCTTCATTTTCCAGACGTGTAATTAGTATCATAGAATTGTCTTTCAGGAGCTTAGAATTTCCATGACCTGATTGGGGCAGGGGGTGGGGCGCCATGACGAAACTGACAGGAAGACACATAATAACAGGAAGTAGGAGTAACGACCGAAGAGCAGGGAGGAGGGAGAGGAGGAAAGCGGAGGGAACCGGCCAACATCCTGGGCCGCCCGCCTCCTGGGCCGCCCGCCTCCTGGGCCGCCCGCCTCCTGGGCCGCCCGCCTCCTGGGCCGCCCGCCTCCTGGGCCGCCCGCCTGACAGCACCCCTGGAAGCGGTCCCTTTGCAACCACCACTGCTCTGCCCTCCGCTCCACCACCCACGAGGGCTCCGGCAGCGTTCTTTTTCCTCAAGATTTCAGATAGTTATGATCACCTGCCATTTCTCCCTAGAGAATTAGTCACAAATAATCCCCGAGACCATGGGCCCCCGTCTATGGGGTTGCACAGAGTCAGACATGACTGAAGCGACTCAGCAGCAGCAGCAGCAAGGCATTTTAAAAATTGCTTAAGAGACTGTGTTGTAATGCTCTAAAACTGTGAGGACCCCACCTCACCCATAGTTTGTGAAGCTTCTGAACATCTTGGGATAAAGGAGGGACCGGAATCCTCCACTCTGGGAGGGAGAGCTGTGCCAGTAGGGCTGAAAATCCGGCCCTCAGCTCTTGGCAGGAACACGAGTGGGGCAGGGGGCAGGGTGACTTTGTGTGTTCACAGTGTGGGCGCTCTGGAGCTCACAGCGTCATCCATTGTCCTCCCTGCACGCTGTGTGAAGTCCAACAGGCTCAGCTGGAGACACACTGGGAATCCAGCCACAACAGCTAAAATGCCACCATGGCTGTCCGTTTTTAATCCGAATGGCCAAAATTTGGAGCTGAGAAACCACAGGGATGAATCCAAGCAATGAAGGGAAGCTTTAAAACTTCTGTTTAGAAAGGGTTTCTCCCCAGAGGAGCAAGAGGGCCACTACTCTGGGTTCAGATGGAGAAATTACGCCGGGAGGGAGGGGCTGTGATTGGCGTCAGACTGCACAGGTGGAGCAGAGTTTTAATAATTACTGGCTGACAGCAACCGTGGCTCTGATTCCATAGCAACCATCAACTTCTGGTCTATTCTGAGTTGATAAAATTATTCAGGCCACAAAGACATTATTTAAAAACCACAGAAAGAATGAAGAGCACCTAGTCTATGGCTGGAAGGCAGTGCTTCTCCAATGACACCGTGTGATACTGGCCTCAACAGGGTTGCCCATTAAAAAATGCAGATTCTTCAGCCTTAACGTCTAAGATTCCAGATCAGAGTCTTTGATGGGGAGGTTCCAGAAATCTTTATCCACACTTTGAGAAGCACTGCATGACGCCTGTTGTTAGTTCGAACCCCAGTGCTTCCCAAGGCAACACTTGAGACAGACTAGACCACCGCCAACTACATGTGACTGCTGAGACCTAGATATGTGGTTGGTCCAAACTGAGATGTGTTCTAAGGGTAAAATACCCTCGATTTCAAAAAAGAGTAGATATATTAAAAACAGTATATATAGTAACAGCAGATGAGTGTTAGACATCTCACTTAAATATTTTATACTGATGGTCGTGCCCGACTCTTTGTGACCCCGTGGACTATAGCCCACCAGGCTCCTCCGTCCATGGGATTCTCCAGGCAAGAATACTGGAGTGGGTTGCCATTTCCTTCCCAACCCAGGGATCAAACCCAGGTCTCCTGCATTGCAGGCAGACGCTTTAACCTCTGAGCCACCAGGGAAGCCTATACTGATGGTACATTGAAATAATATTTTGACTATGTTGTCCTTAATAAAATAGATTATTAAAGTTAATTTTACCTGTTGTTTCTTACTTTGTAAATGTGACTACTAGAAGATCTGAAGTTATATATGTGACTTGGATTCTGTTTTTTGAGCTGCTCTAAACACATGAGTTCCAGATCATTGAACAGGTCATAAAACTTTGCAGAGAAGGAGTGTTTCCAGTTTTATTCTCTTTCATCTTATCTATACCCCTACAAAGAAATGGAAGTCATTGAAGCTGGTCTAGCTTGTACAGCAAAGGTTGAAAACAGGCAGCTTTTCAGTTCAGTCAAATCCACAGATAGGTTCTGTTTCACTGACAAAATATTGGCCCACACGATGTTTTCTAAAAATGTCACAGACATAAAAGATAGTTTAGTACATATTTTTATGTCCAGCATCTATTGAAAAAAACTAAAGATCCAGAAGCAGCAGTTTCACCATTCCCCATGGAAAAATCCTGCTGGCCCCTGGCAGTACCTGTTTCATCAGGAGCAGGAGACAAGCTTGTCAGTTTGCCACAATCCCAGCTCAAACCAGTCAGTCCCAAAGGAAATCAACCCTGAAAATTCTGGGAAGGACTGATGCTGAATCTCCAGTACTTTGGCCACCTGATGCAAAAAATTGGCTCATTGGAAAAAAAAACAAAAACCTGATACTGGGGAAGATTGAAGGCAGGAAGAGAAGTGGGAGGCAGTGGAGTACATTGCTGACTCAACGAACATGAGTTTGAGCAAACTCTGGGAGATGGTGAAGGACAAGGAAGCCTGGCGTGCTGCAGTCCATGGGGTTGCAAAGAGTTGGACATGACTGAGCAACTGAACAATAACTGGCTCCTGTGAATCTGGCTGGCAGACAAGGCAAAAAGACAAAGATTTGTGTGAGTGACTTTAGGGGAGGTAGGAAAGTGATGTATGTCACTCTGGCTTAGCTTCCATCGACCAGAACTTATGTGGATCCATCTAACTGCAAGAGAAGCTGGATATGGGCTTCCCTGGTGGCTCAGTGGTCAAGAATCTGCCTGCAATGTTGGAGCTGCAGGGAGTCATGGGTTTGATTCCTGGGTCGGGAAGATCCTCTGGAGGAGGGCATGGCAACCTGTTCCAGTATTCTTGACTGGAGAATCCCACGGACTGAGGAACCTGGAAGACTACAGTCCATGGGGTTCCAAAGATTTGGACACTACTGAAATGATTTGGCATGGCAGGTGTACCCAGTGAGAAAAGGAAATGGGTTTTGAACATCCATATCAGCATCTTTGCCTGATTCAAGCTTAATAAGGAATGGAATGGAAAGGAAAGGAAGAATCACAGATATAAACCCAAAAGTCCACGGATCTTTCCAACAAGGATCAGATCAATCCAGTTTGGTTTAGGGGCTTCCATAGCCCTCACCTCTCTGTCTTTCATTCATCCCAAACTTGGATTCATAGGGCTTACAAATTACTTTCTATACCTCTGCAAGGAAGCAAAATGAATTAGTCTTTCTGCAAACACATTTAATACATAAGAACACAAGGACCTTTCTATTACTCAAAATCGAGTGTTTAGTTCCAGCTAAATGCAACCTGTGCCTCTAAGCATCTGCTCTAGTGATTAATACTTGGGACCCAGAGAAATAATCCTTCAAATCTCTTGCCTTGTGTCCTTGAATCAAAAGGCAGCACCATCCGAATGCTGGGAAGGTTTGTGTGTTATTCTGCTGACATCAGAGATGAACTTTGCTTTAAACTCTGGGGAGGATTTGATCCATGAAAGCATTTAAATAAGGGTTAAAAAAAAAAGTGTCAAAATTTCCTTCTCAGTATCATTGAAATAGAATCCTATGTAATGAAGAGTCTTCTTAAATTTTTTTGAACATTATCTGCCTCTCCTGTTCCAATCTGTGGTTTCAGAGGTCCTCACAAATTCAGTTCAGTTCAGTCACTCAGTTGTTTCTGACTCTTTGCAACCCCATGAACTGCAGCACGCCAGGCCTCCCTGTCCATCACCAACTCCCAGAGTT
>SJYX01006684.1:0-16279 GCA_006410675.1 Oreotragus oreotragus | reverse complement strand
GCCACTGCTGAGTTTTCCAAATTTGCTGGTATATTGAGTGCAGCACTTTCACAGCATCATCTTTCAGGATTTGAAACAGCTCAACTGGAATTCCATCACCTCCACTAGCTTTGTTTGTAGTGATGCTTTCTAAGGCCCACTTGACTTCACATTCCAAGATGTCTGGCTCTAGATTAGTGATCACATCATCATGACTATCTGAGTCGTGAAGATCTTTTTTTGTACAGTTCTCCTGTGTATTCTTGCCACCTCTTCTTAATATCTTCTGCTTCTGTTAGGTCCATACCATTTCTGTCCTTTATCCAGCCCATCTTTGCAAGAAATGTTCCCTTGGTATCTCTAATTTTCTTAAAGAGATCTCTAGTCTTTCCCATTCTGTTGTTGTCCTCTATTTCTCTGCATTGATCGCTGAGGAAGGCTTTCTTATCTCTTCTTGTTATTCTTTGGAACTCTGCATTCAGATGCTTATATCTTTCCTTTTCTCCTTTGCTTTTGGCCTCTCTTCTTTTCACAGCTATTTGTAAGGCCTCCCCAGACAGCCATTTTGCTTTTTTGCATTTCTTTTCCATGGGGATGATCTTGATCCCTGTCTCCCCTGTAGTAATCAAAAGCAAGTTAAATATTGATGATGTGTTTGTTTGGGCCAACAAATTGGCAAAAATTATAAAAATTGCAAGAACACATAATGACAATAAAATAAGGAAATTTCCTCACATAATTCCACAGTAAACATCAAGTATTTATTGGTGCAGACTGTCTCAAGAATATTTTGCAATAAATACATAAAGCTTTAAAAATGTATATTTGCTTTGAGTCAGAAATTATTATTTTAAATTATGACAATACATGAGCAACTACAGAAGCAGAATTGTACATGCATGCTCTTTATAGCTTATTAAAACATAGTGAAATTACAAATGGTCTAATATCCCACAATAGAAAGTAAAAAATGTTTACAGTATGTGGTTAAATAAAGAACAAGTTACAAGGCCATCTGTACATCTGGTCCCTTGAATGTGCGTGTATCTGAAATACTGAGTGAAAATGTTAACAGTTGTCCTCATTGGTGGTAGGACTATGGATAATTCTTCCCACCATTTAAAAATGCTTCGATTTTTACAATGAGTATGTATTACTTTTGTAAAGAAAAGATAAATGCATAGGTTTAAAAATTATCCACGGAGAATAAACTCACGTTTTATAAATGCAGCAAATACTGTCTATTTTCATCTCCCTTTCCATTTTCACCCTTCTTGAATACTCATTACCTGTCCAGTGTTGCTCTAGCTCACAGCATTTCAGCCTTCTGAGCTGCATCCTGTGTTCTCATAAGCCTAGTCTTTATAATCCCCAGAGAATCCTACCACTCATAGAAAAGCCAGTCATCTAAGGAGGGCAGAGAATTTTCACCATGCCTCCAGGGAGAATAAATTACTTCCTCGTCTTTGCTATCACAGCTCAGCACACTCCAACGTGCTGGGACTGTATTTCTGTTCTGTTTAGATATCATGGTTCTGTTTCCCTCCCGGATTGTGAGCTTAATGCAGGCAAGTCAGAAGCACATGAGAACATCCAGCTCCCAACATAGAGGATATCAGATTGGTCCTTGTAGAATTTAAAGAGAAAAAGGCTACTCCAAGCCTACAACTAGGAGCTCAAAGATGAAAGCCTAAACCTGATCTTTTGGGATTAGTCAAATGGGCATTTTTTAAAATTTACTTTTGTGTATTTTCGGCTGTGCTGGGCCTTTGCTGCTGCACACCGGTTTTCCCGAGTTGTGAGTAGGGTCTCCTCTCTAGTTGCGCTGCGTGAGCTTCTCATTGTGGTGGCCTCTCTTGGTGCAGAGCACAGGCTCCTGGGCAAGCCGGCTTAGTTGCCCCAAGGCTTGTGGGATCTTAGTTCCTGAACAAGGGATTGAACCATTTCCCCACACTGGCAGGTGGATCCTTAACCACTGGACCACCAGAGAAGTCCCAGATGGACATTTTTTTAATTGGAACATAATTCTTTCAACCTACTGATGGATGTTGGTTGAAACTAAATCAATACGTTTCTGATTTGGTTTGAGTTGCCTGCTTATTTTGGATCTTTCTAGTGTGAAGAAAGCTGATTTGTGGTTGCTGTTCCTTAACCTTTAATTAGTGTGTTAAACGCCACAGTTTTGTTTAGCATAGGCTGGTTGTGTTTCCAAACAGTCTCACCTTTTTGCAAAATCAAATTTCTGGGTTGTGCTGAATCATCAGCTCTGAATGAGTCTTTGAAGATAATTAGAAATAGTTGGGGAGCAGAGCCTCCTCGGTACAAGCCTTTCCAGAAAAAGCAGAAAACAGACGAGATATAGGAACCAGAGAGAATAAACCTGAAGCTGGTCAGGTCACCTCTCAGAGTCCCAGCTGTCTATTTTTATTTAATAAGGAAAGGTTGTTGCTGCTGTTCAGTTGCTAAGTCATATGTGACTCTGTGACTCCATGGACCGCAGCATGCCAGGCCTCCCTGTCCCGCACCATCTCCCAGAGCTTGCCCTAGTTCATGTCCATGAAGTCGGTGATGCTATCCAACCATTTCATACTCTGCCACCCTCTCCTCCTTTTGCCTTCATTCTTTTCCAGCATCAAGGTCTTTTCCAATGAGTCGGCTGCTTGCAACAGGTGGCCAAACTATTGGAGCTTCAGCTTCAGTATCAGTCCTTCCAATGAGTATTCAGGGTTGATTTCCTTGACTAATGGACTTGATCTCCTTGCTGTCCAAGGGGTTCTCAAGAGTCATCTTCAGCACCACAATTTGAAAGCATCAGTTTTTCAGTGTTCAGCCTGCTTCATGGTCCAACTCTGACATTTGTACATGACTACTGGAAAAGTCATAGCTTTGATTATATGGTCTTTGTCAGTGAAGTGATATCTTGGCTTTTTACTATGCTGTCTAGGTTCATCATAGCCTTCCTTCCAAAAAGCAATCATCTTCTAATTTCATGGCTGCAGTCACCATCTGCAGTGATTTGGGGAGCCCAAGAAGAGAAAATCTGTCACTGCTTCCACTGTTTCCCCTTCTATTTGCCATGAAGTGATGGGGCCAGATGCCATGATCTTAGGTGTTTTTTTTTTTTTTTTTNGTGTGTTAAACTGACAGAGGCTAGGAAGATATTTACAATTCGGCTTTCATAAAAGACTAGTGCCATTAGTGTCAATCTCCATAGCAGTTTCAAAAGAGAGGCAGAGATGAACGGATAGATGGCCAGGGAGAGATAGAAATAGGAATGGACAGAGTTGGACAGAGGCAGAATGGGCAGATAGGGAAGAACAGACCAAGAGAAAAAGACAGAGACAGACAGATAGAAAAAAATAGACAGAGGGAAACACAGATAAATAAAGGGATAGCCATCAACAGAGGAAAAGCAGGCAAACTGGAAGACAACATAGGGAGCCAGAAAAAGAAAGGAAAGGGGAACAAAGGTAGCAGTGAGGAACAGGGAGCCAGAAACGGAGATAGACTGAGACAAACAGAAAAGACAGACTAAGGGGGAGAGTCTGAAAGAGAAAAGGGTACAGTGATAAAGACTTAGAGAAAGCTAAGGAACTAGAGGAAGATGGAAAGAGAGACCGAGACTGAAGGAGGAAGAGAGTCACAAAGAAAAGACAATGAAACGGGCACACAGAGAGAAAGGAAAGGTCACTCTCATTAAAAAAAGAGAAAGCCTAAGAGTCTGACATAATAGTAGGGAGGAAGAGCTGTAGAGAAAAAGGGAAGTAGAGCTGAAGACAGAGAAGCAAAGAGAACATACAGAGTGAGTGAAGGAGCAAGGGGAGAGAAAGAAAGAGCCAGAGAGAGATCAACATAGAGAGAAAAAGACACTACAAGAGACAGGAAGACAAAAAGCAGACCGAACGGTAATGAGAGAGAGAAACAGAGAGACAGTGAGTCAGTCAGACAGAAATATGTTGGAGAAGCAGGGGAGAGAGATAGTGAACAAGAGATGGGGAGTTAGATGGAGAGACTGAGAGACAGACTCAGAGGCTGACAGGCAGAGAGATCAAAAGATGAAGAGAAGCAGGCAAGGAGAGAGAAACAGAAAAAGACCAAAAGATACTGTTACAGAGAGATGGAGAGGCAGATTCAGAAAGAAAAAAGGAGTCTGCAGAGCTAGAAACAATGCGCCTGAAACAGAGGCAGAGAGAGACTGACTGAGAGACATACTGGGACACACACATTCAGGGAGACAGTGGAAGAAAGTCCAACACAGAGGGAGAGAGACACACCAGAAGAGACAGGGCAAGAGAAAGTGATCAACCAACTGACCAAGACAAACGAACAGAGATGAGAAAGACATGGAGTCAAATGAAAAGTGGAGAGAGAGAGAGAAAAGAGAGCCAACGAAATGCACAGGCAGAGAGACAGTTAGACTGAGAGATGGCTGAGGAGCAAAGAAAAAAGTGAGAAAGAGGGAGTCAGTGACAGATATAGAGACTGATAGGAGGACAGATCCAGAGAGAAACTGAAAAAGAGAGAGAAGTGGGGAGAAAGGGAGAGGAGGCAGAAAGGGAGGGTGAGGGGGAGAAATAACAAACAAATAGAGACATGACAGAGACAGACTGATAAAAGTAGACCAACAGAAAAGTTGAAGCTGTGGTACATATACACAATGGAGTATTACTCAGCCATTAAAAAGAATACATTTGAATCAGTTCTGATAAGATGGATGAAACTGGAACCAATTATACAGAGTGAAGTAAGCCAGAAAGAAAAACACCAATACAGTATACTAACACATATATATGGAATTTAGAAAGATGGTAATGAGGACCCTGTATGCAAGACAGCAAAAGAGANAAAAAAAAAAAAAAAGAAATGAGCAATTGGACAAAAAGACTCAATCTGTCAGGAGTCAGAGAGAAATAAAAAAGAGAGAAAAAAGAGATGGATGTTAACTATACTTATTGCAGTGATCATTTCACAACATATACAAATAGTGAATCAGTATATCTTATACCTGAAACAAATTTAGTGTTATATGTTAATTATTTCCCAATTATAAAACTATGAAAAGCAAAAGAGAGAGAGAAAGAAACAGAGAAACAAACTGGGAGAAAAGGCTTGCAAAATTTGCAAACCAGATATTTGGTGAGGGTGTAGGTATGCAAAACATGTAAAGAATTCTTACAACTCAGCAACAAAAAGACAACACAAAAAAAAAAAAAGGGTGAAAGAGTTGAATAGACATTTCTTCAAAGAAGATGTACAAATGGCTACTAAGCACGTGAAAGAAATTTCAACATCATTAGTCATTAGGGAAATGCAAATCCAAACCACAAGACACTACTTCTCTTCTGGAAGGATGTCTAGAATCTAAGAAACAGAAAATATCAACTGTTTTTGAGGATGTGGGAATTAAAGACCCTCCTATTCCCAGTTGCTTATGAGGATGTAAAATGATTCAGCTGCTGTAGAAAAGACTGGTGGTTCCTCAAAAATCTAAACATAGTTACCATATGACCTAATAAGACTTTTAATCATAAGTATATACCCAAGTATATATCCTAAGTATATACTTCAAATATATATACTCAAGAGAATTGAAAACAGGCATTCAAGAAAATATCTGTGCATGCATGTTCAAAACAGTGATGTTCACAATAATCGAAAGAAATAGCCCAAATGTCCATCAGTAGATGAGTGGATAAATTGTGATATATCTCTACAATGAAATATTATTCAGCCATAAAAAAGAAATGAAATAGGACTTCGGTGTCCAGTTCTGCATCTAAGGAGCTTGGAATTCAATAACAAATTAGATGTTTATATCAGTTTTATTCATAGTTGCCAAAACTTGAAAGCAACCACAATGTCCTTCATGAGATGAATAGATAAATAAACTATGGTACATCCAGACAGTGGAATATTATTCAGCACCAAAAATAAACTGGTTATCAAGCCATGAAAAGACATAGGGGAACCTTAAACACATGTTTCTAAGTGAAAGAAGCAAGTCAGAAAAAGCAACATAATGTATGATGCCAACTATAGACATTCCAGAAAAAGGCAAAACTATGATGGTAAAAAGAGCGGTTCCCTGGAGTTGGGAAGGAGAGATAAATAGACAGAGCGCAGAGATTTTTAGGGCAAAGGCAATTCTCTGTGTGACATCATAATGACAGAAACATGTCATTCTACATTTCTCCAAACCAATAGAATGTACAACACCAAGAATGAACCCTGACGTATACTGCAGACTTTGGATGGTTGTAATGTGTTAGTGTAGGGTCATCAATTGTAACAAATCAAACCACTCTGATTATACAATTTTGATAGAGGATGTTGATAATGGGGGAGGCTATACATGTATGAACATAGGGACTATATGGAGGTCTCTCTATCTTCATGTCAGTTTTGCTGTGAACCTTAAACTTGTCTAAAAATTTTTTCAATTTTAATGTGAAATAGATTGCCAGTCCAGGTTCGATACAGGGTGCTCAGGGCTGGTGCACTGGGATGACCCTGAGGAATGGGATGGGGAGGGAGGTGGGAGGGAGGTTTAGGATGAGGAACACACGTACACCCATCACTGATTCATGTCAATGTATGGCAAAACTACTACAATATTGTAAAGTTATTAGCCTCCAATTAAAATAAATAAATTCATTTTAAAAAAATAAAAAGGGATAAAGAAGGGGAAAAATAAATTAAATACTGATACATGCTACAAAATGATGAACCTCAAAAACATTATGCTGCATGTAAAAAGCCAGACTCACAATTTCACAGATTATATGATTCCATTTGTATATCATATCAGAATAAGAAATCTAAAGAGACAGAAAGTAGATTGGTGGTTGCCAAGGGCTAGGAAGGGAGAAGTGGGGAGCAACTGCTTAATGAGTCCTAGCTCTCCTTTAGGGATAATGCAGATATTTGGGGACTAGATAGAGGTGGTGATTGTACAACATTATGAATATATTAAATGCTACTGAACTATTTGCTTAAAAAATGGTTAATTTTTATGTTATGTGAATCTCACCTCAGGAAAGAGAGAGAGAAGAAAAAATGAGACTTAGAAAGAGGAGACACAGAGAGAAAGACAGACAATGATAGACAAGGTGACAGAGAGATGGAAGATAGCATAAGAGAGAACCAGGCAGACAGACAGACTGCTAGAGGGAAAGGTAGACACAGGCAGATAAGCAGATAACAGATACACAGACAGGAAGGCAGGCAGAGAGAAGGAGATGGACACATGGAGTGAGATAATAACAAACAGAGAAGCACAAGTAGAGTCTAAGGACTGAGAGATAAAAAGACAGTACAGGTAGACACGGGGGAAGAGGATGCAGAGGGGACTAATGTGAAGCGACGCAAAGCACAGGACACAGTCAGAGGGACACGGGCACTGAGAGCAAGAGGGAGAGAAAAGAAAATGAATGGAGCCAGACAGGGAAAGAATAAAGCAAGAGACAGAGTATGAGGCAGAAAGACCATTAGAAAGGGAGAGAGAGTGACAGACAAGCAGAGACAGAGAACAGACTGACAGAAAGACAGATAGACAGAGATTGGCAGAGACAGTGTATCAGATCAAAAGACAAGAAATGAAGGAACTGAGAGAGAAACGGCAGCAAAAGGTGGCGGAGAGTCAGATACAGAGGGAGGAAGAGAGAATGAGAGAAAAAGAGATCAAGACAGTCAGTTTGACAAACAGAAGTTGAAACTGATATGAATACATGCAGACAAAGCAACAAGCAGGCAGAAGCAAGCTAATGGAGAGACAGGCTGATAGACTGGATAGATAGCCAGAGCACAGACAGAGAGACAGACAGGTATGGAAAGAAACTGACAAAGAGAGAAATAGAAAGAGACATAGACAGAGATAGAATGATGAAGAATTGACAGAGACAAAGAAGTGAATGAACAGCAAGAGGCACCGAGTGGCTGAGAAACTAAGAAACAGGAAGCCATACAGCACCATTGTCACACCGAAGGACAGAGGGACAGACTGAGGACCAGAAATGAGCAATTAAACAGAGACAGATACTCAAACAAAAAGAGAAACAGAAAGAGAGGGTCAGGGGTCATTAGAAAGAGACAGAGGCAGAATAGAAGGCAGGCTGACAAACCCAGAAATAGACCAGGCAAAGGACAAAGTGAGATGCAGAGAGGCACAGAGAGGGAAGGATGGAGAGAGCAAGAGAAGAGAGATTGAGAGAAAGAATGCAGGATGGAGATCGACAGTTAGAACTACAGTCTGTCTAAAGACATATCTAAAGGCATACAGTCTAAAGACATATCAACAGACAGACAGAACCTGAGGGAGAGACGTACAGAGAGGAAGCAAGAAGGTAGACAGAGCATCAAGACACAGGGATAGACAGGAAGAGAAAAAGAGACAAGGAAAGACTGGGAGACTAACAGAGAAACAGCCAGGGAGATAGAGACAGAACAACAACCAAAAGGACGGAAAAACAGATAAGAGACAGACAAAAATACAGGCATAAAAAGCAAATTGCAGAATAAACAGAGGCACCCTTTCGCACCTCACCCCAACACTCCCCACCATCACCACCAGACACCTTTCATTGCTTAGCCTTAGATAACGGAGAACAGGGAGGAATTTTCACAAGGTGCCTGGAACATGGCAGAGATTTGTGGGAAGGGCCAAATCATACTGGGAAGGAGATGGAGTCTGAACTTCTTTGCCTTTGGAAATATCCCAGGGCCCATGTGCTGTTAGGTAGGAGAATCCTTGTCCCATGTGAATACCGTGAGCATTTGTTCTTTGTCAATATGGTAGGGTTTGGGTTGTTGTTATTTTTGTTTTTAAGCAAATACATGAAATCTCTCAGAAGTCCATTGTTTGCAGATTTCCCATCATGCTTCCTTCTTCCCTGGAGAAAAATGCTTTGTTTCTTTGATAAAGCAAACTTATCACTTTTCTCTTTACAGTTTTCTATTGAGTGTCTTGTTTTCATAGTTTAGAATTCATATAGCTCACAGGCAAGTTTCTTTAAGATGTTTCTATTTAATATTCAGCTGAAGCACCAAGGAATTTAACATTATTTTCTTCCTTTTTTTTTTTTTTTAATGGAAAATCTAGGGGAAGCTTCTCTTCTTCCTGTAAGCATTTCACCTTAAGTGTCTTCAAAGGACTTCTGGCTTTTTCTTAATTATGACTGGCATCTGATATTTGCTGCCCCTAACTATATAAACAATGTGAAGATAAATAATGTGGGTTCCATAAGTAAGCTTTTTGTTGCTCCTAAATCTCAGGTGATTTTAGTCAGCCCAGTGCCTGCCCAGAAGCTGAAAGGTATGGAAAGTGAGCAAAATGCTAAGAACCAGCTTAGCCTTCCTCCTAAAACCCCTGGACATTTGTCAGTTGGCCTGAGGAAACTAGAGAGTGAGAGTGGGAGGGTGTCTGCATGGTTTGTGCTTTGCTAAGATGGAGTACAGGGAACAGAAATGGTCTAGTCCACTGGAAAGTTCCCCAGCCACTCACCCTACAGAGAGATGAACAGGAAAGTCCATCCTCCCGGGCATCGGGTACCTGTTTGCAGGAGAAAAATATCACACAACATATGATTAAGGTCCAAGTCAGAATGTTGTCTAGTGTAACTGTATCCACATTTACCTGGGGGAAAGATAGGTTTTTTCCTCTCATTCTTTATGTAATTACTGGATTTTTAGAATTAAGCAGACTCTAAGATCATGCAGGGGCTTCCCAGGTTGTGCAGTGGAAAGTAATCCACCTGCCAGTGCAGGAGATGCAAGAGACACAGGTGTGATCCCTGGGTTGGGAAGATCCCCTGGAAGAGGAAATGGCAACCCACTCCAGTATTCTTGCCTGGAGAATCCCATGGACAGAGGAGCCCGGTGGGCTACAGTCCATAGGGTCACAGAGAGTCAAACATGACTGAAGTTATTAGTGTACATGCACACAAGCTCATGCAGTCCATAAGTCCCACTTATAATCAAGGAAATGAAGGAAGAGTGGTAACCAGAGTAGGTTGCCATTTCCTTCTCCAGGAGATCTTCCCGACCCAGGGATTGAACCCAGGTCTCCTGCATTGTAGGCAGACGCTTTACTGTCTGAGCCACCAGGGAGTTTAGGATCAAAGATAGGCAGTCAACAAAGAGGTTAGACATCAGGCTAACCTGGGCTTTGTGTATCCTATTATATACAGCAAATGTTTGACGTTTCTGTGTTTCATGAAAAGTGGCAAAGATGATAGACTTATAGGGTGGTTATGAAGAAATAAATGACATAATGTAAGTAAGAAGTAATGTGCTTCCCACACTATCTGGCACATGCCTGTGTGTGTGCTTAGTCGCTCAGTTGTGTCCAGCTCTTTTGCTACCCCATGGACTGTAGCCCACTAGGCTCCTCTGTCCATGGGATTTCCCAGACAAGAATACTGGAGTGGGTTGTCATTCCCTTCTCCAGAGTATCTTCCTGACCCAGGGATTGAACCTGAGTCTCCTGCATTTCAGGCAGATTATCATCTGAGCTACCAGGGAAGCATCTGGCACATAACAGATGCTTAATATGTTAGTTCCTATTATTAACTCAGAAGGAAGTGACTCAATAGAATTCTGGCCTCTTGATTCCTGGTCCAGTTTTCTTTGAAAACTGAAATGTACAGAGTGCCCACCAGATGTGTATCAGTGTACTTAATATGCACTCTGCCTTTGCAGCACCAACTGTGCCCTTTGTTGGTGTTATTCTAAATTTTCACAACTTTGGGGGAAACAAGAGCCTAATGAGCATTTTTCTCTAACTACATCACTTCACATTTGCTTCTAATCTTTGGTTATTGTCTATAGGCCTTCTTAAACAGAGGCTACAGCCTGAGTTAGAATCTGAATTGTCCACAAGCCTCCACATGTTGAATAAATACATCTGTCCAAAGACACTGAAGATCCAAAACTCAATCAGAACTACATCCCCAGATTGGGGACTTGGTAGATCTGAGTAATACTCCAAGTCTGGTATACACTGCTTCAGATCTCTATTATTGGAAGACACGTAGGATGGGAAACCATTCGTCTGCTGGTTGAGCCTAATTGCAGTGTGCAAAGAGCTGGCTCAGCAGAGAAGCTCTTTGAAAAACTCTGCTTCAGGGGCACTAGGCCCACAGCTCAGAGCTGCTTTGTGTCTCAAAACAGGTCATCTCTGGAGGTCAATATCTGGAGTCACCTGAGGGGTGAAACTCCAAAGTAAATTCATGGAGATAGTGATCAATATTCTGCTGAAACCAGGGGGCACTTGGGCTCTTTTTATCTGTATGGACTATTACAAAGTTGAACAGAGGAATTAAATTCTGAAAATAAGTTGAATCTCTTGGTATTAAGCCAAGAATTGATTCCAGTTTCTTTTATGGCGCTTTTCATTTGAAAGGCCATTGTACATATAAATAGATTTAGGGGAGTTCAAACTTTCTGCTAAGTGCTAATTGCTGTCTTAGGTGTATTAGAAGAAAATAGAAACTTTATAGACTTGTCTCCTGTCTGCTAGGAGAGTACAATCTAAGGCCACATGTAACTTACAAGGCCTTTGTTTAGAATACTTGTTTAAGTTGTGATTCATGGATATTTTTGATAACTTGACTTTGCTGCCTCCCTAGCCAAGTAAAATGCCTCAGATCACCCTTCCACCCAAACTTAAAAGCTTGAGTTCGATGGTACTAGTTATCTACAGCCATACTATCCTGAATGTGCTCCATCTCATCTGATGGTACTTGCTGCCATCATCAAATAACTTTGATTGACCCCATGGCACCAGTCTCCTTCATATTCCAGTTAATATTTAAGAGTAAAAGATAAATACGTGTAGCATTCTTGCTACATATTTTCTGTCACCAGCCTATGTCACATTTGAATAGCCTCTTAACTGTCCTCCTAGCCTCCAAATGTTTGCCCCATCTCTGGCTTGCACACAGCTGCCCCATTGTGATGAAGAGAGTAGACCCTCATAGGAACCCTCATTCTGGCTGCACCAGTGCCTGCCTGCCCCTTATGGACACAAACACCCAGTTTGACACTGAGGATAAGGGACAGAATGTAATCATCTTCCCCATTCTCCCTTGAATAGACCCTAGTCTTGCTTTCAAACTCCTCATCAGCTAGTTGGAAATGGGCTTTCTTTGTGCTTGGAGACCAGCTTAATTCTTCTCTCCCTTGTGGTAGGCAGTTTTGGCAATGGGAAATCGTTCTTGGAGGGAAATGGGGATCTCAGATTCATATCAAGTTGGAAATGATGGTGGAGCTATTACAAGCAGTGCTAATCAAGGCAGGAATAAATCTGGCCTCTGGTAGACACAAAGAACTGGTTTGCAGCTGTTACATTACTGTCCTCAGTACCTGAAACATGGAGGGCATCTTAACAAAACATAAAATAAAAAGCAAGATCCCCAAGCTCTGCTCAACATTATATGGAGGCCTGGATGGGAGGAAAGTTTGGGGGAGAATGGATACATGTATATGTATGGCTGAGTCCTGTTGCTGTCTACCTGAAACTATCACAACATTGTTAATCAGCTATATGTGAATATAAAATTAAAAGTTTTAAAAAAAGAAAACAAAAGCAAGCTCCAGTATAAAGAAATATGAGGTTGTGAGTTTATGAGAACGCTTGTGTTGGCAGTGAAGCAGTTACACTTTAGTCCACTAGGGAAATAAAGCTATGTCAGGCTATGGATATGGCTTAAGTTCATGATTTTGTGATTGTTCCTGCAGTGTCCTGTCTGGATGGGAAAAATGGTGAGTACAAACAGTGTCTGATGGCAAGCCCACTGACTCTCATTAACGGGAAGCTTAAGAGGAATATGTAAGCTGGGAAATGCACTGGACTTTCACCAATTGCTTGAATTATCACAGTAGCAATTTCTCTTCGCACCACTGATGCCTTCTCGGAAGTGAGAACTTGTGATCTGTTTGATTCAGGGGTTATAATTCATCAAAAGCTGTGGAGAACAAATGATAGATTCTGGAAAGGGGCTTAAAGTTGGAGCAGGCCAACCAAATCTTCTTTCCTGGCATTCTTCAGTCCTGACATTCTTCATTCTTTTTTTCTCTAGTCTTTAAATCCTTACTTAAGATCCAGTTGAACTCAGGACTTTCTCGAAACTGAATTCATTTATGCTAATTCAGGAAGGAGGGTGAGCATGAAGCTCCATAGAAAAGATGACTACTTTGGCAACAGATCTTATCAGGAAATTCACTGCATTGGTTTAAAGCTTCATTAATGGCACCTTTCAACTGGGAGCTCACCCGTGGAGGAAACTTGGTCCTTCTTCTTCCTCTCAATCTTCATACAGCAGCCAGTGCAGCGTTCTGCATATAGTGAATAAACAATAAGTGACATCACATGGACTGTTTGGTCTCCCATGTTTCTCATCTCTCAGCAATTTAGAATCTAGATCACAGAAACCAGAAGAACACGTTTTACTATGTCATCTTTCTCTAATAGTTCAAGTACATTCTTCTGATCTTTATATCAAGCTTATGGAACAAGCCAGGAGTCCCCAAATTGCTCCCCATTTGTGCTAAAGTACCAAGGTTTCTGTCTTAATGTAATTTTTTTCAATACAGTAATCATCTGAATCTAGACGTTGGATGTTATAGTTGTTTATCCATGATAGTTGTCACCATTTTTGCTATACTTTGTGTGTTTTTTTTTGTTTTTTTTTTTTTTTATTTTTTTACACGAACTCCCAAACATGAACCCCCCTCCCACCTCCCACCCCACATCTTCCTACTTTATGTGTTTTAAGAGCTCCAAATTAACAGAGGAAAGAAAAGAGAAGGAAGTACTAATTTAGCATAGTAAACAATATGAAGTTAAAAATACCTGGGTTCAAATCCTGACACTAGTATGTCCTAACTGTGTGATCTTGGATTATTTGCTTCTCTGAGATTCTCGTTTCCTCTGCTTTAAAACAGAAATAGTAGCTCCATTCCAACCTTGTAAGGTTGTTCTAAANCCACCCCACATCTTCCTACTTTATGTGTTTTAAGAGCTCCAAATTAACAGAGGAAAGAAAAGAGAAGGAAGTACTAATTTAGCATAGTAAACAATATGAAGTTAAAAATACCTGGGTTCAAATCCTGACACTAGTATGTCCTAACTGTGTGATCTTGGATTATTTGCTTCTCTGAGATTCTCGTTTCCTCTGCTTTAAAACAGAAATAGTAGCTCCATTCCAACCTTGTAAGGTTGTTCTAAAGATTAAATAAGGTAATACACTGAAATCCTCTAGCACAGTGATTGGCACAAAATCGAATTTAGGGGTCTGTAAATTATTATTATGTCTATGTTCCACAAAGACAAGTAAGAGAATCATCCTGTGATGCAGTGATTGAGATGAAATCCTTTTAAAATCTACACTTTCTTAATTTTTCTCAGTGTCTGTCTTTGAAAGTGTGATGTATATTTCAATTCCTGCCCATCATAAATGCAGCATATTCTGTTTTCTCACCTTATTGCATGGGCTTAATTAATAGACTGAGTACAGTTAAGATTCCAAATTATTTGAAGCCTTCACATATTCAGATGGTATGCCTATCTTTCTCCCTAAACCCTGGTGTGTATGTGATTTTTTAAAAAATGTATACAAGTGTATGTGTGTGTGTGTTCATATAGACAAAGACGCATGGCAACAATCTTATGAAGAATTCAAAGTGCTAGATTTGGACTGCTAGATTACAATGCTTAATGTTATAAAGTTGAAAACAGGTCAAGTGGAAAATTTACTGTCTTCGATTAGACAAAGCCTCACACAGTCATCTAATTCAGCTCTTACTCCCTACCCTACTACCTCAATCCAGAACTACATATGACACATTCTTGACACACATCATCTAATTTGTGTTTAAATATTCCAAATAATATTAAGATCACTGCTTTACAGTGTAGCCAGTCCCTTCTCCGTGGACCTCATGGGTTCTTATGGGGATCCCATGAGGTGATATGTCAGCAAGAGACCACAGTGCTGAGTACTTAAATGTTACCTATTATTATCACTTTGTAGTGGGACCACTCTTAAGATTAGAAATGTATTTTTTATAGCGAACCTTAAGCTGACTCTTGGGTCCTATCTTTGCACTATAAAACATATGAGACCACATATAATCTTTTTTCCACGTGATGGTCCTCTAAGTTTTTTTTGTTTTTTTTTTTTGTTTTTTTTTTTTTTACTTTACAACATTGTATTGGTTTTGCCACATGTCAACATGAATCCACCATGGGTGTACATACAACTCAATGCTCTCAAGTTTTCTCCTCACTAGGTTAAATATTCTAGTTACTTCAAAATGCACCTCATAAGAAACAGTATCCAAACACTTCACTCCAGTCACTTCCCTTCAGCGATGTTTCCAATAATGCTCTTATTACCTGCTCATCACAACAGAACGCAGTGACCAGAGCAGAAGACAGTGTGCCTGTTATTTCTCAGACTCTAGAGTCACTTAATTAGGCTTCTATTAATACAGGCTGAGTTATATCTGCTTTTCTGGAAGCTACATCATATTGTTATCTCATATTCAAGTTGAAAACTAATCCCCTAGATCTTTGTAACATGAGTTACAATGAAATCCTATTTCCTCTGTTCTGTTCTTCTATGACTACCCTCCATTTTTTCCTGTATTATATTCAACTTTCATAATTTGGGGTTTGTCATTCCAGCCACTTTTCCTCACTTAAAGAAAGATATAACAAAGCCAAGAAGTCGTGATTTTCACTGTCTTCTAGCTCAGAATATTTCTCAGCAATTTATTAGCTCAAGTGCTGGTTTTCACCATCACCTTAGCACCACTCTGATCCTCCATGAAAGCCACAGTGAATCATGTGGTCTGATTCTTTCTTGTTTACCAGAGCTTCCAGCCTCTGCTCAATACTGTCCTATCTTCAGGAAAAATCATATTCTCCTCTAGCTTGTCAAGATAGTGTAGGGTAGCGGCTGGCAGTATAGTGTATGAGAAAGAGCATGAGCTTTAATAGCAGACAATTAGGGTTTAAATCCTAGCAATGCCACTTACTAACTGTGTAGCTTTAGACAAGCTACTGAAAGCATCTCTAAGCCTTAGTTTTCTGTGGCTTTAAGATTTTAACAAGATAGCTTCTATACAGTAGTGCCTGTGTACATGCTAAGTCACTTCCACTGTGTCCGACTCTGCAACCCCATGGAATGTGGCCCATCAGCCTCCTCTGTCCATGGGATTTTCCAGGCAAGAATACTGGAGTGGGTTGCCATAGAAGATACTCAATAAACTGTGACAACTGTTTTTGAAACACAGTTCT
>SJYX01006683.1:0-12486 GCA_006410675.1 Oreotragus oreotragus | reverse complement strand
GTAAAGAGAGAAACTCATCCCAAGAAAAGTATGGATTAAGAAGACAGATACGGAGATGCAGTACTGTTTGTGGAAATGGCAAACTTTTTGTTTGTGGCATAGATTAAGAGGAAGGACCTGGGAAATACGTGAGCTCCGTCTCATAGAGCAGGCCTCCCGTACTCAGAGATTTAATTATTTCCTTCTGGGACAGTGTTTCTCAGATTTACGTGATCATAAGAATCATGTAGAAAGTTAAAGCAAAGCAGAACAAGAAAACCTCTGAAGTTCACCCTTGACCTGACAAATCAGAATCCTCGGAGGAGGTCTGGTTTAATGTATCTGGGGCTGCTAGAAGACCTAACTGGCGAGCAGATACTGCAGTTCATTGATATTTCTTAGTTGTTATTTGGTGGCTCAGTGTCCAACTCTTTTGCAATCCCATGGACTGTAGCCCACCAGGGTCCTCTCTGTTTTGGATTTCTCTGGCAAGAATACTGCAGCGGGTTGCTATTTCCTTCTTCAGGGGATCTTCCCGACCCAGTACTCCGTCTCCTGCTTGGTAACCAGATTCTTCACCACTGAACCACCGGGGACACCCATTTCTTGGTTAACTTTGATTATGCGGTTCCTCTGGATAAAGGGCTTCCCTGGTGGCTTAGAGGTTAAAGAGTCTGCCTCCAATGCGGGAAACCCGAGTCCGATCCCTGGGTTGGGAAGATCCCCTGGAGAAGGAAATGGCAAACCACTCCAGTACTCTTGCCTGGAGAATCCCATGGACAGAGGAGCTTGATAGGCTATAGTCCACGGGGTCACAAAGAGTTGGACACACTGAGTGACTTCACTTTCACTTTCTGGATAAAGGGAGCTTAGACCACTAGGGGNAACCACTCCAGTACTCATGCCTGGAGAATCCCATGGACAGAGGAGCTTGATAGGCTATAGTCCACGGGGTCACAAAGAGTTGGACACACTGAGTGACTTCACTTTCACTTTCTGGATAAAGGGAGCTTAGACCACTAGGGGGTGCTTTGTAATTAGAAAATGCAGGTCTTCCTTTCCTACCACTGGGGTCAGTGTACAGTGGCCAGTGAGAAGAGTTGCTGCCAGTCTTAAGACACATTTAAAATAAGACAGAAAAGAAGAAAGGAAGAGATGACAATAGAGAGAAAAGACGTCGAAGGGCAAGAAGAGAGAAGAGGAGAAAGTAAACAGGTATACTGTGAAGGCGGTTGTCAAATACCGTCAGTGATTACCTCAGGAAAATGGCTCCCGTGCCGCTTGTTGCTGATTTATTTCCATGTTTTTCATTTGACTCTCATTTAATGAGAGTCAGCTGAGGATACCATGGTTAATGAGATGTTCTCCCTACTCTCTGAGAGTTTATAAAGATAAAAGGAGCTTAAAAAACCTGAACTTCAAATCTTGACCCTTTCTTTGTGGATTATGTTAAATAATATGAAAAAGAATACTTTAAAGTTTTAGTTTTGTTTGTTTCATATCCTCTGTTTCATTCCCCTACCGGAGAAAACCTTTTCTAGAATTTCAAAGAAATTTTTCTGCTAAAAGTATTTGAAAATTAGCTGCTTGAGGTCTATTTCTTCAGAAATTCAGAGCATGTAGTTCATTACTGGGCTGTTATTAACAGGTGAGGGAGTGTGGAGGTGTCCAAGTGTGTTGAATAAATGATGGGTTCAGAGATGGCCCTCAGTAGCCAGCTCCTGATTAGAGTCTGCAGCCTTCCTGGCTCGGTCCAGACTTCAAGCTTGTGACGTTGAGCACTCTCCCGACAGCCCAGAATTCCTCCTTAGCTGTAGCACACTGCTGCTCTTACCTGTTTACAAGGCATTCCGTGTGTCTCCACAGGGGTGAGTTCTTTTATGGTAGACTGTGTGTCTGATTTAACTCATTTGTGTAATCCCAATGTTTCGCAGGTGTGAGTGCTCAACAAATTTTGGCTGAAAGGGTGAGTAAATCATATTCGGTACTAAACTTGGTAAAAGATAGGTTCCTAATAGGGCTCCCTTCTACAAGAGGTGTTTTGAATATGCCAGAAACCCCTTTCTTTAACACTTTTCATTCGGATTAGAGAGTGTGTAGACTTCAAGTATAAGAGGAGAGCACACTTTCGGAGATAACCAAATGCCGCACCCTTCATCAGATAGAGATGGGTTTGTCAATCCAACTCAGATTTTAATGTTGGATTCTGTTGCTTCACCATAGGTAGATAGCCCAGCTGAGGTTCTCTATATTTCTAATAAAGTAGGGACTGATGGCACCTATTATTAATACTTCAGGCTCTAGGGCCTGCTGAGGACTTTGTCTTAGAAAGATGTGCATTGAAGTTGTCAAAGTTGAGTTGAGGAGCAAAAGACAGGAAGACAGATTTCACAGTGGGTGAATTCTACTCCCCCAGAACCAGTGACAGTAGATCAACATCTATTGAGTGCAAGAGCTTTACTTTTCAATAATGCCCATCATGAAATAGATGTATCATTATAGACCTCAAAATGCTTGTTGTTTTATAAAGAACACATTACAGAAAGCCTTCAAATAACAGAAATGTTTTAAAAACAGCTTTATTGAGATATAATTCACATATCATACAACTCACCCTCTTAAAGTAGATAAGACTGTTTTTTTTAGCATATTCACAAATTTGGGCAACTGTCACCACTATCTTATGCCAAAACATTTTCATCACCGCCCCCCCCCCCAAGAAACCCCATACCTAGTTAACAGTCACTCTCTGTGACTGTGAGAAAAGACTAATTATTTCCCTCTTTTGTGGTTCAGGCAGTGTATGCTTTTAGAGATACAGCTAAAAACAAAATAAAAAGCAACCAAGGACCAACTGGTTCCAGCAGGGATGGCAGTAGTTCAGCTCTAGTCAGAGAAATATCCTCACAGTTGATCAATATCATAGTGCTGCAAGCTGTTATCTTTCTTTGACTGTAGGTTCAGTGAGAGTTGCCCTTGGGCTACCAGACACCTAATTTAGATGATGAAGGGGAGGTACGAGGAGAAAACGTAAATGTCTGTGTCAAGGTTTTCTTCTAGTCATGGGCAAGTGAACTGCTGTGACGGACATCAGCATGGTGGTTGTGGTCACTTGCACATCTTCCTGGCTAGTCTCATCCTGTGGTCAAGAGCAGTCTTGGTCCCCTTACCACACCTTTAGCTTGATATCGAAGTGTAGGGGTCACATGAAGATATTTTAAACTTAACTGAGATAAATGAAGAAATGGCCATATGTAGCAAGTGATAGGTACAGATGAGTGATTTTTTTTCTTCTTTTTTTCATGGAGTGTTTGAAAAAGAATACTAAGAGTCTTCTGAGAATGATATTCAACGTCCTGAAACTTTTTCCTGGAATGACCTATCTACACCGTATGGATTCTTGACCAAGACTTCTCAGCTGTATTAATGCAAAAAGGTTTTGGTTTGATAAAGTAGCCTGGCATACGCTGCAGTACTTAAATTTTTTTTTTTAATTTTTGTGTTTTTTTTTTTAATAATAGCACTAATTCCAGATTATAGGTGCGCTTGTGTGAACAGTTCCCTAAACTTTTCTTCCTAAAGTGTAAATTGTTAAGTCTTTCGGAATAACAGTACAGTTGTCTCTTTAGAAAGATCCTTTAGATTGATGTCTTATGACTGGCCTAAGTTCTTCTGGCACATTCTCTCCTGACTCCTTTTTATACCCAGAGAGATATTTCTTTCTTCTTAATCTATGCCTTGTTCAGAATAAAGAAATGTCAGAGAAGTTCTCTAACATACTTTTAGGAGAGGTTGCACAATAAAATTTTGAATCCAGAATGGCATAAACTGTCTACTTTTGCTGTTCTCGGCTGATGCACAAATTTGTAATCAACCGTTTTGCATGATGGTCATGTAATTGAAGCTGTAGGTTTATCCTTAAGAACACAGCCTCGAAGACACCCATGTCCAGTAAGTAACATTTAAGGTGATTGTGAAACTCTTTGCTGTCAAATAGTGGGGATTTCTCTATCCGTTTGGTTTGCTTTGTAGACGATACTGTCTTTAAGTAAAAAACAGTAAGGAAGACGATGCTGTCTTTAAGTAAAAAACAGTTGACACCTCCATGTCTCATTGGCATGTCTGGTTAAATGTAGCTCAAATACATATTAAACTTTTGTGTGTGATAATGTGCCCTCCAAGTAAGAAGTCAGCACTGTATGACTCTAGAGGAATTGTCTCATTTGATAATTTCAGTACCACCTAAGATTTTATCTAGTGTGTGATGAGGTCATGTAGTGACTGTAATTATATATTGATCAGAGTCTAGGAAGATAATTGATAAACTTGGTCCTTGGTTCCCAGAGGTCTGTCATAGAAGAAAGGCAATGATTAAAGAAGCGATCTTTATTGTTGCTGACCAGCTCTACTGTGGAACATTTAGGACACTGGGGCTCTGATGTGAAAGATGAATTGAAAAATAAGTATTTAGCACTTATTCTATGCCCATAACTTTGTTAGGTAATGGTAAATTAGAGACATAATTTCCGGTCATGAGGTATTTAAATTTGGGGGAAGATAGGCAAAAAGATACTTCTTTAAAAAAAACAAAACAAAACATTGAGGTAATGGCAGGTTAGATGGTTAAGAATCTGCCTTGCCATGCAGGAGACCTTGGTTAGAACTCTGGGTCAGAAAGATCCCTTGGAGAAGGGAATGACTACCCACTCTGGTATTCTTGCCTGGAGAATTCCATGGACAGAGGAGCCTGGTGAGCTGCACAGTTCATGGGGTTGTAAAGAGCTGGACACGACTGAGTGACTAACACTTGAAGGACTTTACTTTTTCTTTCCTCCCCATTGTGGAGGCATGCACAAAGACGGATTAGCAAATACATTAGAATATGCCATCAGTCGTGGTAAAATTTATTTTATAACAGGCAAGAATAAAATAAATGCATTATTCAGAATATTGATGATCTTCGGGAGGGAGAGAGAAGAATGAAATTCAAGAGGAGCCGATGTGTAACTTCACTGGGATTGGGAATATTCTGATTCATAAATTGGGTGATGGATTCATGAGTATATATTTTATCATTATGCTTCAGTAACCTACATAGTATGCATATTCTTTTATATCTATTAAATGGTATATAAGTTTAAAAAAAAATCAAGATATTTTAGTAAACATTTCCCAATCTTAATTCATTAAAAGCATTTACTTAGGATAAATTATGGGAGAAAGACTGAACTCAGTCAGACTTTCTCTGAACAGTATCTATTCATCCACTCATCCGTTTTTTTAACTTTAATTTTTTGAAATATAATAAAAATAATGTAGATTTTTTTCGTATGACCTGAATGCCCTATTTCTGTGCTCCCTAAGGTTCCATGTACTCTGTGTAGAACCCAGTTTATAAGTCAGAAGGATTCTGTTTAGACTGGCTGGCTGGATATCTAAGTATTCATTACCTCTGTTTGTGCATGTGTGTGTACGTGTGTGTGTATATTTAATGATGTTTGTGCATGATTTAGCTAGGGATTTTGAAGTATTTGTAGGGTTTTCCTATTTGCTGGGTGGTTTTAGAATTGGGAGCCATCTGTAGAAAGAAAACAAAGAAAAATACTATTTCTTCTTTCATCTGTGTCCTGTATCATACAAGTGTTGGCTGAAAATAGCACCAATTTTCTGGGAAAGATCATGCCTGAGACTTTTCTCACCCTTTACCCCTACTTTCCAATTCATGTTTGCTTCTTACAATGTGGTCATGCGCTTGCCCAAGTCGGGCTTATGAACCGTGTAGAATATTTGTGCAGTTTTGTTTTTTAAGCCCTGCACTGTGCACATGATGCAGTATTTAATTTGGAATGGACCCTGAGTTTAGTCACACGTGCTTCTTGTGGTGTTTATCTTGGAATCCACAAGTAGGAGGGAGGTATTTTTACATTTTATACATCTGGACATTGTTCATGATCCTCTTGTGACTTGGGAATTCTGTGTGGGGCAAAATCCAAAGAACAGCATTAAAAATAACATGGAGCTATAATGACATCTGAGTAAAAATCCTTGAGAATGCCCTTCTAATCCCAGCAGAGTTTGATCCTGATGGTGCGTGTGTGTGTTAGTCACTCAGTCTTGTCTGACCCTTTGCAACCCCATGAACTGTAGCCCGTCAGGCTCCTCTGTCCATGGGCTTTCCCAGGCAAGAATACTGGAGTGGTTTGCCGTTCCCTTCACCGGGGGATCTTCTCAACCCAAGGACTGAACCCAGGTCATCTGCATTGCAGGCAGATTCTCTAGCGTCTGAGCCACCTGGGAAGCCCTTGATTTTGAGAGTGAACTTTTTCAATTGTGCACCTCACTGTTGGCCTGAGTAGACTGCTGGGGTTATGCTTACCTGACACCTTTGCATGGAGGCTAATGCACTGCCAAGCTTTCTGAATGTCTGCTGCACAGTCAGCCTTTTGGGAGGGAAGATTCTGCCTGATGGTGCATGGGGTAAGACAGATGAAGTAAGTTCTGCTTACTGCTGCAGTGTCTCTGCCATTCTCTCACTCCACGGGCATCTTAAGATGATGATGACCTGTGAGTGTCTTTCTAGTCATTCCCTTGATCTTGCCTCATTGCATGTAGTTTAGAGCTAAAGGTTGATCTGACACCACCTCGGGCTGTGTCAAGACTAGGGATGGGAGTGGGGAGAGGGTGTTGGGGGATGGGTGGGGGAGGCAGGGAGGTGCGTCCAGTGAACTCATCCTTTCCTTGATTATATATGGGAAGTCGTTTTCAACAGGATTGGACAGATATAGTACATCGCCTCCTCATTTTGGCTAGGGTTCTGCTAGGATGGCAAAAGTGAGAAGGGATGTATAGAAGCCTTGCTACTCTTTGAGTGAGTTTGCATGTGGACAATATTGCTTTTTGGCTCCAATCTAGTTTTCTTTCATTCCCATGTCTCATCTTTTATGCAGCTGCAGAGAGCAGGCTTGGAAAGCGGAATGAAAGCTTCAAGCAAATTTGCTCTTGAATTCAAGAAAGAGTTATTTCTCTGGGTCAGAGTACAGATTCAACTGAGGAGGAAGCTGTTTGTTTGCCTTATCACTTTCTGAGTGAGGGCTGTTTAGCTTTTTTCCCTTCAAATGTAATAAAAAGGGGAAAAAGCTGATAAGGTAGTTGGATCTGCTAGTTATAATTTATATAGAATTTTCAAATGTACTTAATAAGGTTTATCATATGATTAGAAAAGAAGTAAATACTTGGAGGGCAAAGGTCAGCCTTTGCTTGAGGTTTCAGAAAGAGTGAAATATGCGGTGGTTGAGTGCTTGAATAGAACTACTCAAGTAGGAGCTGTTTCTCTTTGCTGGTTTCTTTGGCCTTTCCTTTGGGAACTTTTTCCTCCTTACTTTCCTAATGCATTTTGCAACTTTCAGTTAAAAAATATCCACCAGAGTTTAAGCTTTTAGCAAATAAACACGTCCTGGTCCTACGATGGGAATCAACATAACCAAGAATGGCTTGACTTCAGCTGGGGAGAGGTTAATCGTCGGAACTCCGAGGGTTGATACCAAGATCGTGCTTGTTTAATGTTTTAATGACTCCAAAAGGAAATGGTGAAATCTGCTGATGACACCAAATAGTTTTTGCTGATCCAAACAGGAATTTCTGGGAAGCTTCTTCATAGTATTTGGAAGACTGGAAGAATTGGGCAATGTGGTAGCAGACACACCAAACTTGAAGTGAAGGGTTACGTGAAGTAGCAGGAGTAATGTCAATTACTACAAAGCTACAAAGCCTGCCAAGTCCTCCAAGGGGAAGACTGTAGGGTCCCTATAAAGGACCTGGCTTTGATTCCTCTCATGAAAGGAAGATTTAGGACAAAGAATGTTTTGATATACAGAAAATGAAAACTACTGTGGTAATAGTTGTAATTATAAAGCATAGTGATTTAAAGATATGGTGTCCAAGTTTCTTTGCTGGTGCCAGCAGTAGTATATCCACATAAGTGCTGTTTTCCCTCTAAATGCTCGTGGAAGATTGTATACTCATTTTATGCATGGGGAAATAGTTCCTAGTATATATCCTTTTCACTATTTTCTGGGGTGGCAGGTCTTAATTTTTTAGGTTTATTTTTGATTTTTGATGTAGCCAGTGGTCAGAGGACTTCCCAGGTGGCTCAGGATGGTAAAGAATTTGCCTGCCAATACAGGAGATGCAGCATATGCGGGTTCAGTCCCTGGGTCGGGAAGATCCCCTGGAGAAGGAAATGGCAACCCACTCCAGTATTCTTGCCTGGAAAATTCCATGGACAGAGGCTACAGTCCACGGGTTCACTAAAAGTTGAACATGACTGAGTGAGTGAGCAAACTACACACACAAGGTGTACAGGGTAACGGTTTGATATGTGTATATAGTGTGAAATGATCACCACAATCAAGTTAACACACCCGTCATCTCACATAGTTACTACTGTTTTATGTTTGTTGAGAACACTTAAGATTTACTTTCTTAGCAAATTTCAAGTATAAAATACTGCATCTCTAAGTGTAGTCATCACACTGTACATTAGATCCCCAGAACTCATTCATCTTATTACTGTCCCTTTTTCAAGCATCTCCCCATTTTTCCCCACTCCAGCCCTGACCAACTACTATTTTGCTCTCTGTTTCTGTGAGTTTGACATTTTTAGATTTCACATATGAGTGAGATCATACAGTATTTGTCTTTCTCTTTCTGAATTATTTCACTTAGCAGAGTGTCCTCCAGTTTCATCCATGTTGTTGCAAATAGCCAGGCCTTCTTTTAGAGTAAGTTCTTGATTGCTTTATTTCACAAATGTCACTCAAATAGATTTGTAATGATAGTTTTGTCAAAACACTTGTTTCATTACATTATAGATACACCATGTTTATAAGTGAAGTCTTTTTAAAGTTGTTAGAACTCTGTGTCCCCCAACTGTACTCTTAAGGAGGAATGAAGAGATTGAATAGTAACTGGAGATTCATTTAATACATTGATATTTTCTCATTAAAACTTCCATCTGTATTACTAAAAAAGACCCTGTGGGTTAATAAATAAGATAGCACTGTCAAAGAGGCTCTGGGCTAGCTGTCTATATCCATCCATCGATCCATCTTATCTGTTCATTTACTTCACAAGAATAGTCATAGACCTTTACTTCAAGATTTTTTTCCCTGACATGGTGGTAAATTCATGTGAAACAGATAGTAGTGAGTTGTACCAGTGTCAGTGGAGTAAGTCGGTGGTTTTCAGACTTTGTCTATGATGTATTTTGATTAAATGAGGGCAGGATGGGAACGGTGCTTAATTTTTGTCTTCCTTTTTCCCCCTCAATGAGAATTCATGGAGTAACTTTTGAAAAATCACAGGTACAGAGAATAAGTTATCTGAAAGGTTAGAAAAGAGTTTGTATACAGAAAGCAGTGAGGGAGGCTTGCTTCATTTCTTCCCTACTCTTCTAAGATTATTAAAACAGAATTGAGAATTTCCGTTTATCANCATGGAGTAACTTTTGAAAAATCACAGGTACAGAGAATAAGTTATCTGAAAGGTTAGAAAAGAGTTTGTATACAGAAAGCAGTGAGGGAGGCTTGCTTCATTTCTTCCCTACTCTTCTAAGATTATTAAAACAGAATTGAGAATTTCCGTTTATCAGTCTTATACTTTTGTATCTTGAAAGTCAGTAAAACACAAAACCCAAATTTATGACTGTTTCACCATCATAGTTCTCTGTGTGTAAACTCTTTAAAATATGAGAAAACTAAGGAGAACTTCTAATTTAAGAACAGATGGATAGCCCAAGAACAAACTATGTCTTAGACCTCTATTGTTCTAAATTCTGGGCCCCAGACTGACTGTGTCAAATTTGGCAAGGCTTTCAAATTTCAGCTCAGACATAATGAATCAGAATCTCCAGAGTAGGACTCAGGTATTTTAAAAAGTTCTTTGCATTAAAATAACACCTCTGAAAAAACAGATGTATACAAAAAAAGCCTATAGGGAGAGATAATGATGTTATAATGTATTAAGGTAAAGTGTGATGTAGAGTTTGTCCTGTGGAGTTCTGATGACAGAAGGCTGATTAATCATTACTTGAACCTACCTATAGTAATAGCTTGATATCATGGTAAAGAGATGTGTTCTAGACCCAGAATGTCTGGGTTTAAACATAGTTTGATCACACTTAGTTGTGCTACCTTGGGCAAAGTTTGAATAACTCCTTTGTGCCTCAGTTTCCTTATCTGTAAAATGGAGATAATACTAATGACAGCTGTCTCAAAGGATTATTGTGACAATTACTTGAGATATTGAGTCAAAAGCACTTAAAACATTGGCACACAGTAAACTTTCAGTCCAATTTTATGGATCACAGCCTTGTGGTGAAAGGGCTTGAGACGCTGATCCTGGGAAAGACTGAAGGCAAAAGAAGAAGGGGGTGGCAGAGGATGAGATGGTTAGACAGCATCACCAACTCAATGGACATGAATCTGAGCAAACCCTGGGAGATAGTGGAGGACAGAGGATTCTGGTGTGCTGCAGTCCATGGGGTTGCAAAGAGTCAGACACAACTGAGCAACTGAACAACAGCAAAAACTCTCAGTCAGACTTTGCTACTATTATTACTTGTTCTTCTAATATACAGGAGTAAGTATTTGGTCCCTACTGTGATACTCTTCTTATAGTGAGTTTAGGCCTACTAATTAGAAAGTGAAAAGACAGAAGGAAAAATGATTGCACAGATATGAAAGTGTGTGTGTGTGTGTGTGTGTGTGTGTGTGTAGGTAGGCAGTTACACTAACTATATGTATAAAAATATGTAATGGGGAAAAAAGCACACCCTCTATTTTTTTTGGAATATAATTTTAAAGTAACAAATTCTTAATTTACTACATTTTGCATTTCTCTAGCACTCTGATAAAATGAACAAAAAATGATGTGATCCTGACAGACACAGTAGATGGCGCTTTAGGCTTAATTTTTAAAGAAACTGGCACCAGAAGGAAAAAGAAAACTAAAGCACATTTTAATGGACTTTTTAAAAGTTTCACCACCAGGACAATTTCATCTTAGGATACATGCCTTTAAGAAGTAAGGATTTTTTTTTTTTTTTTTGACAGTGCTGGATAATAATTTTAGCAAAAGTAAATTTCCCATTGCTATGTTTGTGCCAGGTTTGTCACTTGGAAAATGTTAGTTGTGTTTTAAGCCACAAATATATAAGGAAATAGTTTTCTTTTGAAACACTGAGATTTATGAGATTTCCCCTGCTCTTTTTCTCTATATTTAATATTTCTTTTCCTAGTTTTTTTGGGATCCTTTATAATTATTTATTTTATAAAAATGTCATAAAATTAATTTGAATCACATTCATTTATAGTGTAGTTATATTTAAAAATTCAGCTATAGTCATCCTAACAGGCCTCAAAATGTAGGTCTCCTTTAAAGGATAATTATAGTACTTTTGTTACTACTATGTTATGCTTTGTGTACTTGATCTTAATCTTAGCAATAACTCTATGAGGATTGCTATTCTCTCTTTTTAGATAAATAAACTGTCTCAGAGATGTTTTGTAACTTGCTGAGCCCACATGCTTAGTGGTAGAAGTAGTAGCCGGTTTAAAAGTTTCATCAGTGCAGTGTAGGTGTATTTTTTGTGCAACTGCTCTGTGTCAGGCTTGCTAAACACTGGGCATAGTATAGTGACCAAACCCTGCCCTTATGGACCTTGTAGATTGTTAGCTGTTTAATAGCAACTCTTTGAAGTCTACAAGATTGGGAATATGCAGAGATGTATTTCAGAGTCACCGATTTTTAGGTAGATCAGGGAGCCCTTAACCAGAGAGAAATACTCATGCCTAGCTTGAACGTATTGCTATATTGAAATACTTCTTCAGGCATATTGATTCTAGCCAAAGAAAGAGCAAAATCTCCCTTCTCTCTACAACTCTGGACAGTTAAATTATAAAATCAAAAAATGAAAAAAAAAATAAAAGCAACAAATAAAACCCACTGTAAGCTAAACTGATTTCCAGATATGGGACAGGTAGAGTAAGGAAAATACAAATGTACTAGAATGTCAAAATTTTCCTTTGGTTAAATGGTATTGAAACATATAAGGAAAGAAAACGTCAGTGATAGTCTGAGAGAATAATAGACTTTGTGCCCAGTAAGACTATGGTAACTTCTAGATGGTTTCACTTGTGCCATTTGGTGAAATGTTTTGGTGTACAACCAGTCTGTGCTTAGTCGCTCAGTTCCGTCCAACTCTTTGTGATCTCGTGGACTGTAGCCCGCCAGGCTTCTCTGTCCATGGGGATTCTCCAGGCAGGAATACTGGAGTGGGTTGCTGTGCCCTCCTCCAGGGATTGAACTAAGGTCTCCTGCGTTGTAGGCAGATTCTTTACCAACTGAACCACCAGAGAAGCCCAGCCAGTCTAGTGATACCCAAATTGCCAAGTATCCCTTCCACTTTGAGACGTTTAACGTTTTTCTTTTAACTGATTTTTTTTTTTT
>SJYX01006682.1:192505-227489 GCA_006410675.1 Oreotragus oreotragus | reverse complement strand
TGTGTTCCAGTCGTGGCTAACTTTAAGAAGCGCTGTTTCTCGGAATTGATAAGACCATGGCACAAAACGGTGGCTGTGGGATTTGGGGTCACTCTGTGTGCAGTTCCTATTGCCCAGGTGAAGTACCATCCTGTCACTCCGTGTTTTTGGTCTTTGTGTACTGTGTCCTCTGAAGTCTCACACAGGCGATGAAGCATCTGACAGCTCTGATGGTTTTCACCCAGCGCTCTCCCCAACCCCAGGTGATGGTATGCTGTATCAGCATTGTTTCATAGCTGAGCAGATATATTAATATCCTCATTTTGATGGTCTCATTTGGTAGAAATCGGTTTGTCAAGTTGGTCAAATTGTATAAAGAGGGAAGAAAGAAAAGAATGTATTACAGAACAATAATCTTTTCGTTCAACAAAACTTTATGGGGCAACTTTTGTGTGTCATACACAAGAGACTAAATCAAGATTTCTGCTTTTGTAAATCTCACATTCTGGAGAGGAGGAGGAAGAAAAAGTGGAATGAGAGAAAAACAGATGAGCTCACAGATAGCGGAAGGTCAAAATGTACTTTGACGTTTGTACTTTGTGGGCTGTTGTAAGCACTGAAATTTATAATGATAACGAAGCCACAGGTTTTAACATGAGATTATTATGTTCTGACAGAAATTTTTTTTTAATTTATATTGTAGGATAGTTGCTTTACACTGTTGTGTTGGATTCTCCCATACAACAGTGTGAATCAGCTATACGTATACGTATATACTTTCCTTCTTCAGCCTCCCTCCCACCCCTGACATAAGTTTTTAAAGGTTGTTGTGTGGAACTAAAAAGACCAGTTGGGGTCCAGGCATGAGATGATCATGGGCCTGAATCAGGTGGGGAGAAGTGGGCTGACGGTCAGCAGGTGTTGCTGTTGGGTTAGATGTAAAGTATATAACTTAATTTCCAGTGGTTTTAAAAGGCCTCAGCAACTGAAAGAATGGTGTTGCCAGATACTGGGATAGAGAGGAGTGGGTTTTGAGAGGAGGAAATTTAAGAGTTCAGTTTTGGAAATGATGTCTAGGTGGAGCTGTCAACTAGACAGCTGATTCGGAAGTGATATCTTATTTTAAAACCATTGGTTATATACTTTATCAGGAAGAACTAAATAGGAAACCAGCAAACATTTTGGCAGAATGTACTTGATACTTAAATGTGTGTTTAATCATGACAGCAAGATTAATTCCCTTTTTCACAAGTATTTTAGCATCTGCTGAGGCTCTCTCCTCAGAGAGCCTTCNTTAAAACCATTGGTTATATACTTTATCAGGAAGAACTAAATAGGAAACCAGCAAACATTTTGGCAGAATGTACTTGATACTTAAATGTGTGTTTAATCATGACAGCAAGATTAATTCCCTTTTTCACAAGTATTTTAGCATCTGCTGAGGCTCTCTCCTCAGAGAGCCTTCTAGCCGTTTCCTTTCTGTTCCGTACTCGCCCTTGTCTCTGCAGACTGATGAAAATGCTTACTTGGACACCAAGTCATTTTCAGTCATAATTAGGACAGCCTTTTCTTTCTTCCTCCAAAAGATTTTTTTATTTGTCCTTTCTAGTTCGTATATTGTTCTTAAGCCCTAGTTACCTCACTCAGTTCTGGGTCAGATGCTAGGAGCCTTTGGTCGACAGGAGCCTCAACTCACTCTCCTGCAGGAATAGCATTGCCACTTCATTCTTCAGAGCCTGCAGTGGCTCTCCCTTCTGTGTCACAAAACTAAAATCCAGAAAACTTCCTCATAGTTCAGCAACCAGGCTAGATTCCCAAATATCCCCTGGTTGCATCATATGTATTCTTGTTTCATCTAACCCAGGATACCTGTCCATTCTAATCCTACCTGTCTTCAGAGACAGATTCCCACCCCCATGTTTTTTTTAGCGTATTCATTTTGGCTGTGCTGGTCTTCCTTGCTGTGCTCAGGGTTCCTCTGGTTTGGGTGAGCAGGGACTCCTCTCTAGTTGTGTGTCGGCTTCTCCCTACAGTGGCTTCTTGTGGAGCACAGGCTCAGTAGTTGTGACACAGGGGATTAGCTGCCTCACGGGCATGTGGAATCTTCCCCAACCAGAGACTGAACTTGAGTCCCTTCCACTGGCCGGCTGACTCTTAGCCACTGGACCACAAGGGAACTCCCCCACCTCTTTTTAAAGCCTTCCTAGTTACTTGCCAGCAATGATCTCCCTTTTCTGACCACTTTTGTTGTATATTTTGATATTTGGTGAGAATCCATTTGACTGAGTCAGCAGAATACAAAGGAAACTTTGGAATGAGGAGGTTTGGTTTGGAAAGAGTTACATAACCATTCTGAGCTTCCATTTTCTCATCTTAAAAGAAGACATAATAATACCTGGACTGTTGTGAGGGACAAGTAAATAAGCACTGTAAAATGGAAGGCATTTGATGAAGCCAAAAATAAATAGGCTTTTCTGATGGCTCAGCAGGTAAAGAATTGCCTGCAATGCAGGAGACACAGGAGAACCGAGGTTTGACCCCTGGGTCGGGAAGATCCCCTGGAGGAGGAAATGGCAACACACTCCAGTCTTCTTGCCTAGGAAATCCCATGGAAAGAAGAGTATGGTGGGCTACAGTCCATGGGGTTGCAAAGAGTCAGACACAACTGAGCNCTTTTCCTCTCCCAAGTAGTGCTGACAGCTGGGGCTGCAGCTTGAATGATGGCAAAAAGCAAGCTTTACTCCATCAGCACATTAGCAACACTCACAACATTAAAAATGCAGGAGGTGGATGGGAGGAGAGGGCTGGAGATGAAGACCAGTGCAGCAGCAGGAGCTGGGAACTCTCCTCTCCAGGCTTCCCTCCTCCGAGCTCAGATCCAGATCAGGAGCCAAAGAATGAGAACGTTCAGTTTAAAAGAACTATATAAATGCAGACAGTGCCCACGTGGTTGTTACGGAGAAAATCAGCCCTTTGGGCTTCCTTAGCCTCGGAGAGGGCAGTGGCAACCCACTCCAATACTCATGCCTGGGAAATTCCATGGACGGAGGAGCCTGGTGGGCTGCAGTCCATGGAATCGCGAAGAGTCGGACTCGACTGAGCAACTTCACTTTCACTTTTCACTTTCATGCACTGGAGAAGGAAATGGCAACCCACTCCATATTCTTGCCTGGAGAATCCCAGGAATGGGAGCTTGGTGGGCTGCCGTCTATGGGTTCACACAGAGTCGGACACGACTGACGTGACTTAACAGCAGAAGCAACAGCAGCCTTAGGAAGGTGTGTTTATACTTTTTAGAGGTCCTAGTCTAGCCCCGTGTCCACACTGCCTCTAACGGTGCCGGACTCGGTTGCGCTTGCTTAGTGTCCAGCGGAGGTTGGTCTAGACAGAGAACCGTCCTCTTGGGGTGCTCAGGGTCTCCTGGATGCCCCCACCCCGCAGGTCCTCGGGCCTCCCGTGTAGGGCAATGCCGACCTCATCCACCATCCACGTGCTGCAGCTACTGCGAGAGCTGCTGGCCTTCGTGCTCCTCAGCTACACGGTGCTCATCGGGGCGCTGCTGCTAGCCGGTTGGACCACCTACTTCCTGGTGCTGAAGTGACAGCGCCGCCGGCCCGGCTCCCTGCCCCTCCCACCTCCCGCCCCGCACCCGGCCCCAACCACCTGCCCTCCAGGGCGCTGCTCCGCCTCCGACCCCTGTCCTGACGGACCCGAACGGCCATCCAACGAGAGAACTCTCCAGGGGCGAGGACCCGAGACCGTGTCCAAACACCCTTCACGACGGCCGACTCCGCTCGCCTCCCTCTAGCCCAGGGTCAGGTCCGGTCCGCCCCGCCCCGCCCCGCCCCACGCGGAAGCTCCGACGGTTAGGTGTCTGGCAACGCGGTTTCTGCCGTTATCTTCAGCCCCGCCCCTTTCCTCGTCTGCCCAATCCCGCCTGCGCTCTCGGGCGGGGGCGTGGTCATGGGACTAAGCCCTCTCGAGTGGCGGCCGCTCCCCGCCCGCTGCTACCGAAGTGCCATCACTTCCGGCGTGTGCGCCTGGCGTCCTGCCGCCGCGGAATGGCGGCTCTACGGAGTTGGCTTTCTCGGAGCGTAACCTCGCTTTTCAGGTACCGCTGCGGTCGGGTAGGAGGTCAGGGTCGGACGGAGAGTGGGAAGGCTGAGAGCGCCGTAACCAGACTGCAGCCCCAGCGTTGCGGGCTCGCGCTTCGCTTCTCGGCCGAGCGGGTCACGGCGTCCCGCCCCTCCCGGAGGTTTGAGGACGCCCTGCCCCTACTCCGGGTCTGAGGCCTCTGGCCTCCCGGGACAAGCCCGGACTTCACGTCCCACTGACGCTTTTTTCGTTGTTCACCTGCCGAAAGAGCATTCCCCCACTTCGGGCTGTCTTTTGGGGGCGTCTCGGTCTGCCCGCGAAATGACGTCGGTTGGCCTCTTGAAGTCACAGGGGAGAATTAAGGGGAGAGGCCTGGGCTGGCGGTGGCTTGCCGGAGGGAGTTTTCCCTGAGGGCGGAGGAGTTGCGGAAGTGTTCGGCTTCCAAGCCGGCCTGGTTCCCCTCGCAGCGCCTGCGGGCTCGGGTCGCAGGGACCATCAGACCCCTTGAGCCTAGGTCGGAGGACCAGCGCTAAATCCTGCCTGCAGAAGCGTTTTTATTTGGGCCTTGGTTTTTAAAAAGCTTTGAGACCACTATTTACACGTCTACACCTGGTACCTCTTAAACTCCACCACCATCCGCCCTCATTCCCGCGCGGGGGGAGCCAAGTAGCGATTGCCTGTTTGTGCGAGTCCAGGCCTTTCTAGTCCGCCCCGCTGCCCGCTGAGTCCCGTCCTGTGAAAAGGCGTCATTTGGGTTCCAGCCTGGCCCCACTTTGTCTCCAGCCCCTCCACGTAAATTGAAGAGGTTCTTACGGATGGGTGGTTGTGCCTTATTAAACTTACTAAACTCTGTTTCTAGGTACAGACAGTGTGTTCCAGTCGTGGCTAACTTTAAGAAGCGCTGTTTCTCGGAATTGATAAGACCATGGCACAAAACGGTGGCTGTGGGATTTGGGGTCACTCTGTGTGCAGTTCCTATTGCCCAGGTGAAGTACCATCCTGTCACTCCGTGTTTTTGGTCTTTGTGTACTGTGTCCTCTGAAGTCTCACACAGGCGATGAAGCATCTGACAGCTCTGATGGTTTTCACCCAGTGCTCTCCCCAACCCCAGGTGATGGTATGCTGTATCAGCATTGTTTCATAGCTGAGCAGATATATTAATATCCTCATTTTGATGGTCTCATTTGGTAGAAATTGGTTTGTCAAGTTGGTCAAATTGTATAAAGAGGGAAGAAAGAAAAGAATGTATTACAGAACAATAATCTTTTCGTTCAACAAAACTTTATGGGGCAACTTTTGTGTGTCATACACAAGAGACTAAATCAAGATTTCTGCTTTTGTAAATCTCACATTCTGGAGAGGAGGAGGAAGAAAAAGTGGAATGAGAGAAAAACAGATGAGCTCACAGATAGCGGAAGGTCAAAATGTACTTTGACGTTTGTACTTTGTGGGCTGTTGTAAGCACTGAAATTTATAATGATAACGAAGCCACAGGTTTTAACATGAGATTATTATGTTCTGACAGAAATTTTTTTTTAATTTATATTGTAGGATAGTTGCTTTACACTGTTGTGTTGGATTCTCCCATACAACAGTGTGAATCAGCTATACGTATACGTATATACTTTCCTTCTTCAGCCTCCCTCCCACCCCTGACATAAGTTTTTAAAGGTTGTTGTGTGGAACTAAAAAGACCAGTTGGGGTCCAGGCATGAGATGATCATGGGCCTGAATCAGGTGGGGAGAAGTGGGCTGACGGTCAGCAGGTGTTGCTGTTGGGTTAGATGTAAAGTATATAACTTAATTTCCAGTGGTTTTAAAAGGCCTCAGCAACTGAAAGAATGGTGTTGCCAGATACTGGGATGGAGAGGAGTGGGTTTTGAGAGGAGGAAATTTAAGAGTTCGGTTTTGGAAATGATGTCTAGGTGGAGCTGTCAACTAGACAGCTGATGGGGAAGTGATATCTTATTTTAAAACCATTAATTATATACTTTATTGGGAAGAACTAAATAGGAAACCAGCAAACATTTTGGCAGAATGTACTTGATACTTAAATGTGTGTTTAATCATGACAGCAAGATTAATTCCCTTTTTCACAAGTATTTTCAGCATCTGCTGAGGCTCTCTCCTCAGAGCGCCTTCTAGCCCTTTCCTTTCTGTTCCGTACTCGCCCTTGTCTCTGCAGACTGATGAAAATGCTTACTTGGACACCAAGTCATTTTCAGTCATAATTAGGACAGCCTTTTCTTTCTTCCTCCAAAAGATTTTTTTATTTGTCCTTTCTAGTTCGTATATTGTTCTTAAGCCCTAGTTACCTCACTCAGTTCTGGGTCAGATGCCAGGAGCCTTTGGTCGACAGGAGCCTCAACTCACTCTCCTGCAGGAATAGCATTGCCACTTCCATTCTTCAGAGCCTGCAGTGGCTCTCCCTTCTGTGTCACAAAACTAAAATCCAGAAAAGTTCCTCACAGTTCAGCAACGAGGCTAGATTCCCAAATATCCCCTGGTTGCATCATATGTATTCTCCTTGTTGCATCTAACCCAGGATACCTGTCCATTCTAATCCTACCTGTCTTCAGAGACAGATCCCACCCCCGTGTTTTTTTTTTAGCGTATTCATTTTGGCTGTGCTGGTCTTCCTTGCTGTGCTCAGGGTTCCTCTGGTTTGGGTGAGCAGGGACTCCTCTCTAGTTGTGTGTCGGCTTCTCCCTACAGTGGCTTCTTGTGGAGCACAGGCTCAGTAGTTGTGACATAGGGGCTTAGCTGCCTCACAGGCATGTGGAATCTTCCCCAACCAGAGACTGAACTTGAGTCCCTTCCACTGGCTGGCTGACTCTTAGCCACTGGACCACAAGGGAACTCCCCCACCTCTTTTTAAAGCCTTCCTAGTTACTTGCCAGCAATGATCTCCCTTTTCTGACCACTTTTGTTGTATATTTTGATATTTGGTGAGAATCCATTTGACTGAGTCAGCAGAATACAAAGGAAACTTTGGAATGAGGAGGTTTGGTTTGGAAAGAGTTACATAACCATTCTGAGCTTCCATTTTCTCATCTTAAAAGAAGACATAATAATACCTGGACTGTTGTGAGGGACAAGTAAATAAGCACTGTAAAATGGAAGGCATTTTATGAAGCCAAAAATAAATAGGCTTTTCTGATGGCTCAGCAGGTAAAGAATTGCCTGCAATGCAGGAGACACAGGAGAACCGAGGTTTGACCCCTGGGTCGGGAAGATCCCCTGGAGGAGGAAATGGCAACACACTCCAGTCTTCTTGCCTAGGAAATCCCATGGAAAGAAGAGTCTGGTGGGCTACAGTCCATGGGGTTGCAAAGAGTCAGACACAACTGAGCATGGTATAAATGGAGGGTATTATGAAGACTTAACTTACCAGAATAAGTCAAAATTAGCTTTTCATGAGCAGAGACGATATCATTGTTTGCTCTCTAGCTCCTCAATGCAAGGTACATAATAAATTCTTATTTATTTGATCGAATGAAAAGTGTGATAAATATAATTCATGATTTATTCATGTATCTTTTGATACATGAGATCTTTGATCTTTATGGTGGCATTTGAACTCTTAGTTGCCACATGTTGGATCTAATTCCTGGATCAGGGATCAAACCCAGGCCCCCTCCATGTGTTTATGCTCTAAATAGCAAAAATGAGATAACAGATGATAGAGGGATTGGTTTGTTAGTTCTGATACAATAAGTCCTCTGCTGTGGAAGAAAAAGGGGAGAGTCATCACAGTTTCCAGTATTTAATCAAGGTGGTCACAGCCGCCTTAACTCATGAGCTGATTATACTGGTTTTTGTTTTTTTCAAATACAACAGCTGAGGTCAGAGGAAAGAGTCTTTCTGCTCTCCCCAACCAAGACTGTACAGCTCAATCAAGAGGGATTCGCCCTCTCCACCAGCCATTTACTTTCTTATGCTCAGCTTAACTCCTTATCAACTCTGTGAAACCTTTTCTAAACTGTTCTCATTTAACATAGATATGATTGCTCCCTTATGTGCACCCCTCCAGACTTCTTCCATAGCACCCATGGTACTTGATTGTATTAATTTTCTAGTTCACTCTTAGCTCCAGCTCCTCCTCCTCCATCTTAAGATCCTCATCCAATCTTTAAGATTCTTATCTTTATATCCCAAGCGTCTAGCACTGTGGTAATGAAGAATCATAACTTTGTGAAATTTGTGATTATAAATACTAGTCTTTTATAAAAAGGAATACTTTGCTGTTCGGAGCAGAGAATGACAAATTTAAAAAGTAGGTAGAAAGCATACTGTAGAATCATTTTCATACGTTGTCTTTAATCGCACAAATAAAGCTTTAAAAGAAAAAGTTAACACAGAAGCAGCAGAGTGTAGTTGCAGTGTGGGAATCACATTTTTCCCTTGACTGTGATCTGAGCTTGAGTTTTAGGTTAAAAGTTAAGTAAAAATGTTTGTGTCTTTCAGAAACCAGAGCCTCATTCTCTTAGTAGCGATACGTTAATGAGGAGGGCTGTGTCTTTGGTAACAGATAGCACCTCCACCTTTCTCTCTCAGACCACATATGCATTGATTGAAGCTATCACTGAATATACTAAGGTAAGTGTCTCCTCGTTAAGTCTTGATCATCTAAATCCATCGTTAGCAAACTGGCTCACAGATTAAATCTAGTCTTGCCTGTGTTTGTAGTTTGACTGGAACGTGGCCAGGTTCGTTTGTGTGTGTGTTGTCTATGACAGCTTTCATGAGTTGAATAGTTGCAAACAGACCACTCTCTGGCCCTTGACCAAAAAAAAATTGCTTTGCAAATCAGTTTACCTGTACCATTTTTCTAGATCGCACATATAAGCAATATTAGGTGATTTTTTTTTCTCCTGACTTACTTCATTCTGTATGACACCCTCTAGATCCATCCATATCCCTGCAAATGGTACTATTTCATTCCTTTTTATGACTGAATAATATTCTATTGTATATATGTACCACATCTTTTTAATATATTTCTCTGTTGATGGACATTTAGATTGCTTCCATGTCCTGGCTATTGTAAATAGTGCTGCAGTGAACATTGAGGTATATGCCTTTTAAATTATGGTTTTCTCTGGATATATGCCTAAGAGTGGGATTGTTGGGTCATATGGTAGTTCTATTTTTAGTTTTTTAAGGAACCTCCGTATTGGTCTCCATGGTGGTTGTACCAGTTTACATTCTGACCATCAGTGTAGGAGGATCCCCTTTTCTCCACACCCTCTCCAGAGTTTGTTTATAGATTTTTTTTAAATGCTGGCCATTCTGACAGTGTGAGGTGATACCTCATTGTGGTTTGCATTTCTCTAATTAGTAAAGTTGAGCATCTTTTCATGTGCTTTTTGGCCATCTGTATGTCTTTTTGGGAGAAATGTGTATTTAGGTCTGTTGTCCTTTTTTTTGGATTGGGTTTTTTTTTTATATCGAGCTGCATGAGCCATTTGTATACTTTGGAGATTAATCTCTTGTCAGTTGCTTCATTTGCACATATTTTCTCCATGCTGAGGGTTGTCTTTTAGTTTTGTTTATGGTTTCCTTTGCTGTGCAAAAGCTTTAATTAGACCTAGACCCTGTTTATTTTCATTACTCTAGGCAGTGGATCGAAAAAGATCTTGCTGTGATGTATGTCAAAGACTGTTCTGCCTATATTTTCCTCTGAGCAATTTATAATATTTGGCTTTACATTTAGGTCTTTAATCCATTTTGAGTTTATTTTTTGTGTATGGTGTTAGGGAGTGTTCTCATTCTCTTGCATGTAGCTGTCCTGTTTTCCCAGCACCAGCTGTTAAAAAGACTGTCTTTGTTCCATTGTGTATTCTTATCTTCTTTGTCATAGATTAGGTGGTCATAGTTTTGTGGGTTTATCTCTGAACTTTCTAACCCTATTCCATTATCTATATTTCTGTACCATATTATTTTGATTACCCTAACAGTCTGAGGTCAGGGAGCCTGGTTCCTCCAGCCCCATTCTTGTTTCTCAAGATTGCTTTCACTATTTGGGGTTTTCTGTGTTTCCGTTTTTATAAAATTTTTGTTCTGATTCTGTGAAAATGCCCTTAGCAGTTGGATGGGGATTGCATTGAATCTGTAGGTCGCTTTGGATAGTGTGGTCATTTCCACAGTACTGATTTTTCCAATCCAGGAACGTGCTGCATGTCTCTTACCTGTTTATGTCGTCACTGACTTCTTTTGTCAGTGTCTTACACTTTCTGAGTACGGCTCTTTTGCCTTCTTAGGTCTGTTGGCAGGTGTTTTATTCTTTTTGTTGCAGTGGTAAATGAGAGTGTTCCCTTAAATCTCTCTCATCTTTTGTGTATAGGAATGCAAGGGATTTCTCTGTATTAATTTTGTATCCTGCAACTTTACCAAATTTATGGATGAGCTCTGATAGTTTTCTGGTAGCACCTTTAGGATTTTCTATGTATAGTATCATGTCATCTGCAAACAGTGACAGTTTTAGTTCTTTTCCAATTTGGATTCCTCTTCTTTTTCTTCTCTGATAGCTGTGACTAGGACTTCCAAAACTATGTTGAGTAAATGTGATGAGAATGGACATCCTTGTCTTGTTCCTGATCTCAGAGGAAATGCTTTCAGCTTTTCATTATGATGTTAGCTGTAGGTTTGTCATATAGGGCCTTTATTACTTTTTATTCATTTTAGTTTTATTGAAGTATAGTTGATTTAGTATTAATTACTGCTATATAGCAAAGTGATTTAGTTTATGTATATATACATATATATATACATGTGATATGAATTTAGTTCCCTGTGCTATATAGTAGGACTGTTGTTTATCTGTTCTCTGTATAACGGTTTGCTTCTGCTAATCCCAAGCTCCCAATCCATCCCTCACCCACCCACCCTCTCCCCATTGGCAACCACAAATCTGTTCTCCATATCCGTGAGTCTGTTTCTTTTTGTAAATANCTCTGCTAATCCCAAGCTCCCAGTCCATCCCTCACCCACCCACCCTCTCCCCATTGGCAACCACAAATCTGTTCTCCATATCCGTGAGTCTGTTTCTTTTTGTAAATAAGTTCATTTGTATCATTTTTTTTTAGACTCCACACATATGTGATAAATGTCTTTCTCTTTCTGGGTTATTTCACTTAGTATGATCATCCATGTTACTGCAAATGGCATTATTCCATTTTTTTGTGTGGCTGAGTAATATCTCATTGTATATCCACATCCTCATTATCCATTGATCTGTCAGTGGACATTTAGGTTGCTTCCATACATTGGCTACTGTAAATAGGGCTGCCGTAGACATAGGGGTGCATATATCTTTTTAAATTAGTTTTGCTGATCCTCATTTAATGTAGGTTCCCTGCAGATGGGACACTTACCCGCAGGGAAAGGGCTGTGGTTGGCCTCACTGTCCAGGAACCCTTTTTAAAAGAAAAATCTTAAATATTTCAGCTCAGTACATAAGATAGGGGGAGCACCACGCTGATCTGGTTCATTTGGGGTTACCAGCAACACCAGGGGCTTCTGGGTGAGGATAGTTTGAAAGCCACTGATTCTAATAGAGTATATGGATATCAGAATCATTTAAAGTAATATATATGTTTCTTTACCTTCATTTTCCAACAGCTTTATTCTCAGCCTTCTGAGTTTTCCATCTGCGTTTTGTTCTCTTTGTCTGAATTGCTAACAAGATTTTAAAACACAAAAGTTAACAAGAGATGTTGATGTCCTAAGATAACACCTTTATTTCATACAGTGGTGAGGTTCAATGAGAACAGCCAGTTTGCACCAATGGGACTTCCGTCACATTGAGATGTAAGTCTCACCCTACTACACCTTACTTCTTTTACTAATTTCTTCTGTATTTGTAGGCTGTTTATACCTTAATTTCTCTGTACCGGCAATACACAAGTTTACTTGGGAAAATGAATTCACAGGAGGAAGATGAAGTGTGGCAGGTGATCATAGGAGCCAGAGTTGAGGTAAGCAAAGAGATACGTGGATTTTTCTGTTAGTGCTCCTGCCTCATTGTGGTATCTAAATTATTAAATGAAGGTGTTTTACCAATAACTGTTCTCTCAAACTGCTATTGAACTGAAGAAGTCCATTTAAATGTGCTTAATACTAATGAAGAGTCATGTTGTCTGAAGCACTTTTGTTTAATTTATAGATGACTTCAAAACAACAAGAGTACCTGAAGCTGGAAACCACCTGGATGACTGCAGTTAGTCTTTCAGAGATGGCAGCAGAAGCTGCCTACCAAACGGGTAAGTTAAAGTTTTTACTGTAGAGGTGCTGTTGGAGTTTTCATCCAGCCGAAAAATGAGGGATACTGTGGCTCTTACTTTGTGAGAAAATGTTCCTGTTTCCAGCATATTAATCATTATTGTTTTCATTTACACAAAGAAAAAAATTTATGCCCCTGTAGACCAGACGAGTAGAAGCTAGATGGTATCTAGAAAATGAAAAATAGTAAAACTGTCAGTTGGAAATTTTGATTATTTCCGGATAGTTCAGGATTTTACTTTTCAGTAACCCAGATAATCTGTGAATATTATCTGTATCTCACGCTTTGTGGTAAACATTTTATAGATACTTTTAATCCCTGTAAAGTAGGAGTTATCATCATCCCCACTTTACAGATGAAGAAACTGGTAGATAGAGGGGGTTAAATAATTCACCGAGCATGCTGTGGTACCCAGTAAGTAAGCAGCCAAACTGGGATTCAGCAAGTTAGGTCAAATCCTAAAGCCTTTGTCCCTGGTAGCCAGGGCGTCATCCTCTCTGCCTTAGTGCCTCCCAGTATAGAATGGTGCCCCATTCACCAGGGGTTTTTTAATCATCACTATCCATCCAGTAGGCTTGAGGTTGAATGATTTCTAATGTGTTTTGAGGGAGATCCTCATTTAACATGTTACCTGAATGGTCCCAAACTATGTCAACATAAAAATTCTTAAGAAACTGCTTTGTTAAAATGTCTTTGTATTCTGAAATCTTAGAGATGTAAAAGATGTTTTAAGTAAATACAGAAGGAATTCTTAGTTAACTAATTCCCAAGGAATCAAGAGATTCTGCAAACAGGACTGGAATGAAGAACAAAACAACAGAAGCCTACAATAGCATTAGAGGCACACCAAAGATGGGGGCGGGGTCTCCAGGTACAGTGAAGAGGGAGCCCTGCTGAGAACATTGCCAGGCAGCCTTCACCACTTGCTGCTCTGCTCTGCTAAGTCGCTTCGGTTGTGTCCGACTCTGCGACCCCAGAGACGGCAGCCCACCAGGCTACCCCGTCCCTGGGATTCTCCAGGCAAGAACACTGGACTGGGTTGCCATGTCCTTCTCCAATGCATGAAAGTGAAAAGTGAAAGTGAAGTCGCTCAGTCAAGTCCGACTCATAGCTACCCCATGGACTGCAACCTACCAGGGTCCTCCGCTCATGGGATTTGCCAGGCACTAGGCCAGCTTAAGATCTAGCAGGAACAAAGAGGGAAGGTAAACTACAAGCATTATTTAAGAAAAAGACATTTTCCCAGAACTGACTGAAAGGGCTCACAAAGGTTCTGAACAGAATTTAAAATAGAAGTGTACCTCACATGGCAAAAAAAAATTCAGAATGTAAAATATACAAAGAAAAATCTTAAAAACTGTAAGAAAAAATAGAATACTTAGAAAGGAAGTATATGTGTGTGTGAGTTTTTCAGTTGTGTCCAACTCTTTGTGACCCCATGGACTATAACCCAGCAGGCTCCTCTGTCCATGGAATTCTCCAGGCAAGAATCCTGGAGTGGGTAGCCATTCTTCAGGGGATTTTCCCGATCCAGGGACCAAACCCATTGGTCCTTGCATTGCAGGCAGATTCTTTACCTTCTGAGCCATAAGATAAGCCCCAGAGGAAGAATATCTGCAACCCTAAGACACAAGGTGACAAGTCAACCATCATTCAAATATCATTAAAATATAAGAGTGAAAGACCTTTCTACAAAGACTCAAGGTTTACCAGTTGCATGTACTTTCTGGAAAAAGTGTTTAAAAAAATTAGAAGCACCTGAGATACAAAAATCATGAACAAAAATTTAATACAGCTTGTCAGAAGCTCTGAATGTTAAATTTTTAAGAATCAAATCAGTTTGGGAAAGCAGTGAAAGCATGCTAAGCTTTGTTGTTTGAGAAGGGAAACATTGGCTTAACATTGGTAAACACTTCAAGAAGACATGTTGAGGGAAGGGACAAAGAAAACTTAATAAATTCAGTTAAGACTAAAGGTTGAAGAAATAAAGCCTGTTAATTAGAAAATGCAAAGTAAAGGAACACATTCAACAATCAGTAATCACCATAAAGAATAAATTTACTTATTAAATGATACTTTGTATTAAAAAATAATTCTAGCTAAAGCTGTTTACAGAGGCACATCTAAAATAACACATAGGAAGATTGGGTATTTTAAGAAGATAAACTGAAATATTATCAAAAAGAAAGCTGAGCAAAAAGGTGACAGAGCAGTGTTAACAAGAGGAATCCAAGACAGAAAACATTAAAAGGGACAGAACAGTTTATCAAGACATCACTCTTGAAATGTGTGCCTAATAAGGCAAAATCTGATAGATTTACAAGGAGAAATTCAGCTTTACACATATCTCAGGCTCACAGGTCAAAACATAAAAAAAGCAATTAGGTGTTGGAACAGGATGATTTTTTTTTTTAAGCCTAACCAAATAGATATACTGAATACAGAATGTTGCCCCCCCAAAAAAACCCTCTTCAAATACAAATAGTATATAAACATGTACAAAAATTGATTTTTATGCCAAGTGACAAAGACTCAGAAAATTACTTGATATCCCCTTCCTCACCAAAAATAAAAATGGAAATTTAACTTGCACAATTAAAAAAAAACCTGATTTAAAAATGAACAGAAGACCTGAACAATTTTCCAAAGACATAGATGGCCAACAGGTGCATGAAATGATACACAGTGTCACTAAGCATCAGGGAAATGCAAATCAAAACCACGATGAAATATCACCTCACACCTGTCAGCATGGCTGTTATCAAAAAGGATCATAAATAAGAAATGTTGGTGAGAATGTGGAAAAAAGGGAACCCTAGTACACTGTTGGTGATGTAAAACGGTGTAACCAACTGTGGTAAACAGTATTGTGGTTCCTCAAAAATAAACCTACACACCTATGGTCAACTATCTATGACAAAGGAGGCAAGAATATACAGGGGAGGAAAGACAGTCCCTTAAGAAGTGGTGCTGGGAAAAGGACATCTACAAGTAAATGAAGGAAACTAGGACGGTCCCCAACACCATACTCAAAAATAACATCAAAATGGATTTAAAGACCTAAATGTGAGGCTGGATATGATAAAACTCTTAGAGGAAAACAGAACACTGACATAAGTTGCAACAATGTCTTTTTTGATCCACCTCCTAGAATAATGAAAATAAAAACAAATGGGACCTAATTAGACATAAAAGCTTTTGCATAGCAAAGGAACTCATAAACAAAAAGAAAACCCTCAGTGTGGGAGAAAATATTTGCAAATGAAGCAACCCACAAAGAATTAATCTCCAAAATATACAAACAGCTCATACAATGCAACAACAAAAAAACTCAGTCAAAAAATGGGCAGAACAGTCAAGTAGGTATTTCACCAAAGAAGAAATACATATGGCCAATAGCACATGAAAAGATGCTCAGCTTCACTAATTAGAGAAATACAAATCAAAACTGTAATGAGATGTCATTTTACACTTGCCATCATCAAAAATATTTGCAAATGAAGCAACCCACAAAGAATTAATCTCCAAAATATACAAACAGCTCATACAATGCAACAACAAAAAAACTCAGTCAAAAAATGGGCAGAACAGTCAAGTAGGTATTTCACCAAAGAAGAAATACATATGGCCAATAGCACATGAAAAGATGCTCAGCTTCACTAATTAGAGAAATACAAATCAAAACTGTAATGAGATGTCATTTTACACTTGCCATCATCAAAAAATTACAAACAATAAATGCTGAAACGGTAAAGGGAACCCTCTTACACTGTTGGTGGGAATGAAAAATTGGTACAACCACTATGGAGAATAGTATGGCGGTTCCTTAAAAAACTAAAAGTAGGACTACCATGTGATCCAGCAATCCCACTCTTGGGTATATATCCGGAGAAAACCATAATTCAAAAAAATATAGGCACACTAATATTGACTACAGCACCACTTAGAATAGGTAAGACGTGGAAGCAACCAAACTATCCATTAAGAGTGGATAAAGAAGATGTGCATACTGGGCTTCCCTGCTGGGTCAGTGGCAGAGAATCTGCTCCCCAATTCAGGACGCGTAGGTTTGTGCCCTGCTCTAGGAAGATCCACGTGTCAGGGAGCAGCTCAGCCTGTGCTCTAGAGCTTGGGAACTGCAACCATGGAGCCCACGTGCCCTAGAGCCCGTGCGCCACAATAGGCGAGCTACAGCAGTGAGAAAGATGTGGCACATACATACAGTGGAATATAACTCAGCCATAATAAAGAATGAAGTAATACTGCCACAACATGGATGGACCTAGAGTCATATTAGCGAAGTCAGAGAAAGCAGTATACGATAGCGCTTATACATGGAACCAAACAAAGGCAAAATAACTTACTTACAAAACAGAAATGGAGTCACAAATATAGAAAACAAACTTATGGTTTCCAGAGGAAAAGGTTGAGGGTAGGAATAAATTAGAAGCTTAGGACTGACACATAGATACTACTGTATGTAAAATAGGTAACAAATAAGGCCCTACTGTATAGCACAGGGAACTCAGCAGTCTGTAGTGACCTATATGGGAAAAGAATCTAAAGAAGAGTAGACAGATGTACATGTGTAGCTGATTCACTTTATTGTATACCTGAAACACACCACTGTAAATCAACTACTCAAAACGTGTTTTTAAAAGAATTGTAAAAATAAATAATAAAACTGAAAACTGAGAATTCCGGGGTGCCCAGTCGTTAGGACTCCACGCTTTCACTGCCGAGGGCACAGGTTCAGTCCCTGCTGAGGGAACTAAAATCCCACAATCTTTTTTTTTTTTTTCTTTCTGCTGTGTGCAGCACAGCCAAAACAAACCAACCACTACTATATGATCCAGCAAGTCCTTTCTGTGCTGTGTGCATGTATGTCAGGTTGCTTCAGTCGTGTCAAAACTCTGTGCAGCCCTCTGGACTGTAGCCCGCCAGGCTCCTTTGTCCCTGAGGGTTCTCCAGGCAAGAATACTGGCATGGGTTGCCATTTCCTCCTCTAGGGGAATCTTCCCAACCGAGGGACCAAATCCATTTCTCTTACATCCCCTGCATTGGCAGGCGAATTCTTAACCACTAGCGCCACCAGGGAAGCCCTGATTATTTTCTACTCCTGGGTATATATCTGAAGAAATCTAAACTATGAATTTGAAAAGATGAATGCACTCCTATGTTCATAGCGTTATTTACAATAGCCAAGATTTGGGAAGCAACCTGTGTCCATCAGCAGATGAATTGATAAAGATGTGGTGTGTTGTATACTACTCTGCCACAAAAGAATGAAATTTTGCCATTTGCAACAGTGTGGGTGTACTTGCAGGGTTTAGGCTTAGTAAAAGGTCAGACACTGACAAGTACTGCATATCACTTACGTGTGGAATCTAGAAAATAAAACTAGTGAATAAAACAAAAGAGACACATAGGTATAGAGGACAAGTTAGTGGCTACCAATGGGGAGAGGGAAGGGGGTGAAGAGGCAACGCATAAACTAAAGTGCAAAGATGCACAGCATGGGAGAGAGAGCTGCACATAATACGTATGACTATGTGGTTTAGAGCCTTTAAAAGTTGTGAATCGTTATGCTGTACACCTAAAACTTCTATGCTGTTGTAAATCAGCTATACCTCAATAAAAATGGAAATTTGAAAGTACTCAGAACTATCATGACAAGTCTTATTAATAGCAGAGACCTAGAATGTTGTAGGCAAAGTAGCTCTTAAATAGAAATGGACCTCCTATTTAAAGATGCATGTCATAAATACAAAGCACACCAACCATAAATGACAGGTAATCCTCCCTGTACCAAGAGGTATTGAAAATAAACTTTTAGCACAGTAAGTTAGGAAAAGCAAATAAATTCAGACAGTGCCAAATAAAAGGTATAAGAAGACTAAAAAGAAATAGTCGAAAAGGCAAAAAACCCTGTTCCTTGTAAAGAATCAGGAAAATAAGTTTTGGTAAGTATAACTTAGATGGGGAAACAATGTCAGACTTTTATTTTGGGGGGCTCCAAAATCACTGCAGATGGTGACTGCAGCCATGAAATTAAAAGACGCTCACTCTTTGGAAGAAAAGTTATGACCAACCTAGACAGCATATTCAAAAGCAGAGACATTACTTTGCCAACTAAGGTCCATCTAGTCAAGGCCATGGTTTTTCCTGTGGTCATGTATGGATGTGAGAGTTGGACTGTGAAGAAGGCTGAGCGCTGAAGAATTGATGCTTTTGAACTGTGGTGTTGGAGAAGACTCTTGAGAGTCCCTTGGACTGCAAGGAGATCCAACCAGTCCATTCTGAAGGAGATCAGCCCTGGGATNTGTGAGAGTTGGACTGTGAAGAAAGCTGAGCGCCGAAGAATTGATGCTTTTGAACTGTGGTGTTGGAGAAGACTCTTGAGAGTCCCTTGGACTGCAAAGAGATCCAACCAGTCCATTCTGAAGGAGATCAGCCCTGGGTGTTCTTTGGAAGGAATGATGCTAAAGCTGAAACTCCAGTACTTTGGCCACCTCATGCAAAGAGTTGACTCATTGGAAAAGACTTTGATGCTGGGAGGAATTGGGGGCAGGAAGAGAAGGGGATGACCGAGGATGAGATGGCTGGATGGCATCATGGACTCGATGGACATGTGTCTGAGTGAACTCCAGAAGTTGGTGATGGACAGGGAGGCTTGGTGTGGTGCGAATCATGGGGTCGCAAAGAGTCTGACATGACTGAGCGACTGAACTGAACTGAACTGAACTGTGTTCTAATATCTTCACTGGCTTAACCCCAGTGTATGGTACATTAAGTGCACAGCAAAATGGGTAGAGAAATCATAGACCACCAGATCTAGAAGGAACCTTGTTGTTGTTTAATCACTAAGTTGTGTCTGACTCTTTTGCAACCCCACGGACTATATAGCCTGTCAGGCTCCTCTATCCATGGGATTTCTTAGACAAGAATACTGGAGCATTCTTGCCATTTCCTTCCCCAGGGGGTCTTCTTGACCCAGGGATAGAACCTTGTCTGTTGCATTGGCAGACTGATTCTTAAGCCCCTGAGCCCCCAGGGACGGCCATAGAAGGAACTTTAGAGTTTGTCAAACCCCTTACTGTATAGAAGGGGGAAACTGAAGCCTTAGACATGAAGGGAGGGGCTACAGATAACACAACTTTTCCAGGGCAGAGTGAAGCAAACTTAATCATTATCTCCAACACTGTGGGAGATAAGACTACCACTGGTGCAGTGGATAAGTTTGAGAGCTACTGAGATGAGAATTTTTAAAAATGTATTCATATATGTTTATTTGTTTTTTATTCTCACTGTTGAAAAGATGTAGAAGAATAAAAAATATTTTCCCAGGAAAAAAAAAAAAAATAAAAATCATTTCTTGTTACATTGGTCTGTTGGTGGTGATGCAGTCTTATAGTTGTTCTGAGTCTGAGAAAGTATTTTGTTTTTAATTTGTAGTTTTCTTGGGTATAGAAATCTGAGTCAATAATATTTCTCTCAGCATTTTATGATGTGGTGTCAGTGTACTCTGGCTAACATTGGTTTCATATGCCAAATCTGCTGTCTTTCCCATTTTTTGTTCTACTGTGTCCATTTTTCCTTCTGGTTACATTTCTTTGGTTGATTGTTTTAAACAATGAGTTATCATGCACCTTTGAATAATTGTCTTATTTCTTGTCCTTGAATTAATTGAGCTTCTCTGTTAATGGGTGTAAAGCTTCCATCATATCTGGAAAATTTTCAGCTAATAATTATGAAGTTCTTTTCTCTATTTGCCTTTCGCTTCCTGTAGGATACCATTTACATATATTTTAGTATTCTTAACATTGTTTAAAATCTCTGTGATGCACAATTAATTTTTTCCCACAGTCTTTCCATTCGTATTTTCCATGTCTGTATTTAACATACTCAGTATTCTTCAGCTTCATGAATATAAGGATTATTGATGTAGTAAGCATTTTAATGTCCTTCCTTGCTAATTACATAATGTATACTTTAACTTTGTTTTTACTCATTGATTTTTCCCTCATTATGCATATTTTATTGCTTCTTTATACATTGAAAATGTTTTTCTTTTTAAATTTATGTATTTATCTTAATTAGAGGATAACTACTTTACAATATTATGACTGACTTAGAACAAATATTTTCACAATTCATATGGAAATTTTAAATTGGATATTGGATATGGTATATTTTACCCTTTGGGTGCTGGATATTTTTACATTTTTTATAAGTTATTCCTGGCATTTTTTGCAAACACTGTTAATATCTTGGAAACAATTCTATTTTTTGAAGGATTGCTGTTCAGTTTTATTATTTTTTTTTTTAGCTGATATGAGACCAGCAATTAGACCAGGTTTACTATTCCCCACTACTTAGGCAATATTGTCTTTAGGGCCCTACTGATGTCACGGGAATTATGAGTAATTTCCATGCTGGTGGGTGGGGACACCATTAGACTTGGTTCAATTTGAGACTCAAGGATTGTTCCCTATAATCCTGACCAGTACTATCAACTCTCTGCTGAAAACTGAAGGGGTATCACCTATACATGCCCACAGTTCTCTGTGTGTAGCTCTCTCCTGTGAATCCTAACTATCTAGAGTCTCAAATATCTCTTCTTGAGGAGATCGTTTGTCTCTGCTTAGATAGCCCTTCCATGTATGTGTTGGAAACTATTTCTAGAGTTGGGGCAATTGTAGAACTCTCCTTGCTTGCTCCCCACCTCAGAATCCATTCTCTGCTGCCTGGCGTTTGATATAAAGAAACTGTTCTTTCTTTTATCTCTTCGACTTTCAAGTTGTTTGAGACAGGAGGATAAATGTGCCTTTGATATGCTATGTCGACCAAAATGGAGGTCCCCCTGCAATCAGAACCCACTGAAAACTTTGTGAATGCTAGGCAGTGACTTTTATGCAAAGAGGCAGATTAACTAAGAATATGTATTGGGGCTTTGAGGAGCCCTGTCTTGCTGGAGAAACATGACAATTACAAATAGCATATGCAATGGGGTATGTGCAGTTCAGTTCAGTCACTAAGTCATGTCTGACTCTTTTTAACCCCATGGACTGTAGCATGCCAGGCTTCTCCATCCTTTACCAACTCCTGGAGCTTGCTCAAACTCATGTCATCGAGTCGGTGATGCCATCCAACCATGTCATCCTCTGTCATCCTCTTCTCCTCCTGCCTTCAAACATTCCCAGTAATAGGTCTTTTCTAATGAGTAAGTTCTTCACATCAGTTGGCCAAAATATTGGAGTTTCAGCTTCAGCATTGGTCCTTCCAATGAATATTCAGGATTGATTTCCTTTAGCATGGACTTGTTGGATCTCCTTGTAGTCCAAGGGACTCTCAAGATTCTTGTTCAACACCACAGTTCAAAACCTTCAGTTCTTCATTTCTCACTATTCTTTATGCTCCAACTGTCACATCCATACATGACAACTGGAAAAATCATAGCTTTGATTACACTGAACTTTTTCAGCAAAGTAATCTCTCTACTTTTAAAAAATTTGTATAAGTTTGTCATAATTTTTCTTCAAAAGAGCAAGCATCTTTTAATTTCATGGCTGCAGTCATCATCTGCAGTGATTTTGGAGCCCCCGAAAATAAAGTCTCACACTGTTTCCATTGTTTCCCTATCTATTTGCCATGAAGTGATGGGACAAAATGCCACGATCTTCATTTTCTGAATGTGGAGTTTAAGCCAGATGTTTCACTCTCTTCTTTCACTTTCATCAAGAGGCTCTTTAGTTTCTTTTCACTTTCTTCCATGAGGGTTGTGTCATCTGCATATTGGAGGTTATTGATATTTTTCCCAGCAACCATGATTCTAGTTTGTGCTTCATCCAGTTGGACATTTCGCATGATGTACTCAGCACATAATTTAAATAAGCAGGGTGACAATATACAACCTTTAATTACTCCTTTCCTGATTTTTCCTGATTTGGAACCAGTCTGCTGTTCCATGTTCAGTTGCTTCTTGACCTGCATACAGATTTCTCAGAAGGCATGTAAGATGATCTGGTATTCCAATCTCAGTAAATTTTCCAGTTTGTTGTGATCCATACTGTCAAAGGCTTTTGCATGGTCAATAAAGAAGAAGTAAGTATATTTCTGGAATTCTCTTGCTTTTTCTATGATCCAACGGATGATGGCAATTTGATCTCTGGTTCCTCTGCCTTTTCAAAATCCAGCTTGAACATATGGATTTTCACAGTTCATGTACTGTTGAAGACTTGCTTGGAGAAATTACTTTGATAGTAAGCTGGGATCCAGCCCTGGTGTATCCAGGGTAATTCGAAGGGGAGATGGCATCGGTGATCAGGAAAGAATTATTTATTTAGAGATATAAAGACAGATTAGAAAAGAATAGTGTAGTAGAGAAAGGGGGGCTGAGATTCCTTGGTTTACACAAGAAGCCAATAAAGTCCTGAGACAAGGAACTTGCACTGTCTATCTTAGACCACAGGCACCCCTCCCTGTCTCCTGAAGGAATGGAGATGCAAAGCACCTCCTGGTTTGGGTCTTAGGAGCCCAGGTAAAATTGGTAGACATGGCGAGGCTTTGTGTTCCACGCGATAATTCAGCCTGAAAAGAGAGGGAGGGGGAGGGAGAAAGAGAGAGAGAAATAATTGACACGGGGAAGCCAGATTTCTGAGAAACTGGTCCGTCTTTTTTTTTCAGGGCAGCTTTTTATACTTTAATTTGTACATAGAGATAAATGGAAAATACAAAGTCATGCAGGGTCAGCAGCCCTGACCTCATCAAGACCAGGCTTTCTCTCTGCATACCTAGTGGTATACACAGGTCTTAGGTGATTTACATCATCTTCTGGCCAGGAGGCCTATTAGCATTTTATGGTCCTTTTCTGATAAGTGTCTGTCAACCAGAAAACTTTTTTGCCCTAAAAGTGTTGTTCTTACTAAAGTCTGGTGCCACTCTCAGAAATCACTAATTAAGGTTACATTCTTACATAGCAAGGATACAACAATTTATAACAAGGAAAGAGGAGTACAGTGATTTATAACAAAGAGAAAATTCATTAACTCAAAAGTCTAGTATTGCTGACATCAAAACTACTATATTCCTTTTTCTACATCCTGATTACATTGATTAATATCCTCCCAGTGCCTAAAAGATAAAGGTTATGGAGGCCTGGTGGCAGTCATTAACTCAACAATGAAAACCCTTCACCAATATAATTCTTAGCTATTTAAAAAGGGCTCTCTCTCTCTCTGTCTCTCTGTCTCTCTCTCTCTCTCTCTATATATATATATATATATTTTTTTTTTTAACTTTACAATGCTGTATTGTTTTTTCCATACATTGACAGGAATCTTCCATGGGTGTAAATGAGTTCCCAACCCTGAACCCCTCTCCCACCTCTCTCCCCATGTCATCTCTCAGCCTCTTGCAGTTTGGGGGCTGTAAAAATCCGGGTAAACCTGTCAGGCAAGTTAGAGAGCCATCAGAGAGATTTGAGCTGAGACACTCCTTTTATATACAGGAGACTATTAACTGGAACTCTAAGTTAACTTTTTCCGGAGAAAGGTGGTCGGGGATAGCCCCTGTTAATGTCAGAAGAGTCGGTGAAAGTCATAAAATAATAAGACAGACAGATTCTGGTTTTGAGGTATATGCTCCAGAAGTTCCAGGGGGGCCCCACAAGGCCTGATCCCGCCTTTGTATATCAGGCCCCTTCCTCATGACCTTTGCCACAGGCAGAATTCCCCATACTGGCTCCCGGCAATAGTATGTGAGATGAGTGCAACTGTGAGGTAGTTGGACATTCTTTGATATCGCCTTTCTTTGGAATTGCAATGAAAATGACATTTCCAGTCCTGTGGCGACTGTTGAGTTTTCCAAATTTGCTAGCATATTAAGTGCAGCACCTTAACAGCATCATCTTTTAGGATTTGAAATAGTTCAAATACAGTTCCATCACCACCACTAGCTTTACTCAGAGTGATGCTTCTTAAGGCCCTCTTGACTTAAGGGGGCTTTCACATTTCAGGATGTCTAGCTCTAGGTGAGTGATCACACAGTTGTGGTTATCTGGGTCATTAATATCCTTTTTGTATAGTTCTTCTATATATTCTTTCAACCTCTTCTTAATATCTTCTGCTTCTCTTGAGTCCATGTCTTTTATTTGGCCCTTCTTTGCATGAAATGATCTTTCCCTACCTCAGATTTTCTTGAGCAGATCTTTGGTCTTTCTCATTGTATTGTTTTCCTCTATATCTTTGCACTGATCACGTAGGAAGGCTGTTTTAAAATCTCTTCTTGCTGTCTTTGGAACTCTGCATTCAGATTGGAGTGTGTTTCTTTTCCCTTTTGCCTTTTGTGTCCCTTCTTTTCTAACTTAGTTCCAAGGCATCCTCAGACGACCACTGTGCGTTTTCTCATTTCATTTTCTTGGGGATGGTCCTGATGAGGTACGTACAGGTCGAAAAACAAAGATCACTGCATCCAGTTCCATTATTTCATGGCAAATACATGGAGAAACAATGAAAGCAGTGACAGACTTTATTTCCCTGAGCTCCAAAATCACTGCAGATAGTGACTGCAGCTGTGGGAAAAAAAAAAAAAAAAAAAAAGACACTTGGCCCTTGGAAGAAAAACTATGAAAAACTTTGACAGCATACTAAAAAGCAGAGACATTACTTTACCAGCCAAGGTCTGTGTAGTCAAAACTATGGTTTTTCCAGAAGTCGTGAGCAGATGTGAGAGTTGGACTATAAAGAAAGCGGAGCACCAAAGAATTGATGTTTTTGAACTGTATGCTGGACAAGACTCTTGAGAGTCCCTTGGACTGCAAGGAGATACAACCAGTCCATCCTAAAGGAAATCATTCCTGAATATTCATTGGAAGGACCGGTGCTGAAGCTGAACCTCCATTACTTTGGCCAACTGATGGGTAGAAATGACTCATTATGAAAGACCCTGATGCTTGGAAAGATTAAAGGCAGGAGGCAAAGGGGAAGACAGAAGACGAAATTGTTGGGTGGCATCATCAACTTGATGAACATGAGTTTGAGCAAGCTCTGCAATCCTGACATGCACCCTGCAATCCTGATATCACCCCATGATATAATAAACAGTTGGACATGACTGAGAGATTGAACTGAACTGATGTACAGAGGACAATCAGGGAGCAGGAAGAAATCTTTAAGGGAGGAGAAAAGAACAATTCCTGGATAGCTGACAATTTTGGGTCAGCAAGCCATTTCAAGCTGGCGAGGCTCTTGGGAAGCAATTCTATGCCAGGTGGAGAGAATGGCAAAAGAAAAGCAGGGTGGCAGTGCTGGGATTTCCCAGATGACTAGATCCCACTTCTATTAAACTTTATCAATGGTGAATATTGTTAGGTTGCCGGGGTCCAGCCCCGGTGGATCCAGGGTGATTTGAAGGTGGGGACGGAGTCAACGACCTTGGAAAAATACATGTTTAATTACAGATAGAGAGAGAGATTAGAAACGGATAGTGTAGTAGGAAAATTAGTGGAGAAAAAGAGGCTGAATAACTTGGTTAGACCAAGGATCAAACCTATGTCCCCTGCACTGGATTCTTAACCACTGGACCACCAGGGAAGCCCAGAAAGAGCTATTAGGGAATTTTTGTTACTCACAAGATAATATTATGATATTTATGTAAATCCTAAGTTGGCCCAGGAAGAATCAAAGCAAGAGGAGCAGCCACAAAAGTTGAAACAATATTCATAAAAAATCTGTGCCCCCAAATTAGACACTAAGTCCACGCAGTTTTGTGTGAGAGTTTTATCAGATCTTCAAGAAACATAAATCCTGTGTTACAGAAAGAGTACCAGAAAATGACAACAAGCCTCCCAACTATTATCACTGTCTAAAGCCACCATGGGCTTCCATGGTATAAAGAATGCGCTTGCCAATGCAGGGGACATAGGGTTTGATCCCTGGGTTGGGAAGATCCCCTGGAGAAGGAAATGGCAACCCACTGGTGTGAGGTGGTACCTCATTATAGTTTTGATTTACATTTCTCTAATTATGTGATGTTGAGCATCAACATTCTTGCCTGAGAAATCCTGTGGACAGAGGAGCCTGGTGGGCTACAGCAAAGTCAGTCACAACGTAGTTACCAAACCACCACCGTCAAAGCCACCATAGGCTCGAACCCAAACTGGACTAGACTAGCACTAGAACAAAACACCTACAGCTCAGCATCGCTTGTGGGTAGATATAAATTAGAAATAGCCATATACCTTCAGAATACAACCTTAATCCAACACTGGGGGAAAACCTATCAAGAACATAGGCAAAACATTCTCTGACTTAAATCATACCGGTGTTTTCTTAGATCAGCCTCCCAAGGTAATACAAATAAAAACAAAAGTAAACAAATGGGACATAGTCCAATTTACAAGCTTTTGCACAACAAAGGAAGCAAACAAAAAAGACAGCCTACAGAATGGTAGCAAATAATTGCAAACAATGTGAACCGACAAGACTTAATTTCCAAAATATACAAACAGCTCATACAGTGCAACAACAGCAACAAAAAACCCCATCAGAAAATGGGCAAAACATGTAAGATATTTCTCCAAAGAAATGGCCAATAGGCACATGAAAAGATGCTCAACATCACTAATTATTAGAGAAATGTAAATCAGAACTATAATGAGGTACCACCTCACACCAGTCAGAATGGCCATTAAAAAGTCTACAAATAACAAATGCTGGAGGGGGTGTGGAGAAAAGGGAACCCTCGTATACTGTTGGTGGGAATGTAAATTGGTGTAGCCGCTATAAATGGAGATTACTCAGAAAAGTAAGAACTACCATATGGTGGAGCGTGTACACTCCTGGGCGTGTACCCAGACAAAACTATAATTCAAAAAGATATGTGCAACCCTATGTTCATAGCAACACTATTTACAGTAGCCAAAACATGGAAACAACCTAAATATCCATCAGCAGATGAATGGAGAAAGAAGATGGGGGTACATGTACACAACAGAATACTACTCGGCCATAAAAAAAGAAGGAAAGCCATTTGCAGCAACATGGATGCAGCTAGAGATTATCATAGTGAGGAGAAAAACACACACCATATCACTTACCTGTGGAACACAAAACAACACAGATGAACCCATCTATGAAACAAGCATGGACACAGAACAGACTGGTAGTTGCTGAGAGGCTGTCGGAGGGATGGACTGGGAGGTTGGGACTGGCAGATGTAAGCTTTTATATATAGAATGGATAAACAGCAAAGTCCTACTGTATTACATAGAGATCTATATTCAGTATCTTATGGTAAACCATAATGGAAAAGAATATTTGCAAAAAGAATATATGTATTACTGAATCACGTTGCTGTGCAGCAGTAATTAAGACATTGTAAATCAACTATACTTCAATAAAAATAAATTTTAAAAGATCTTATGTACATATAGTGAAAAAATCCAAAAAACTATCAATATTTAATTCACTACTTAAGGTATCTACAGTAGATTTGAGAAAAGCCACCTCTGTACTATCAATGTATGCCCCAAGAAGCTTCAGTAAAATGTAGTGTCCATTTATAATTTAAATCTAAATTAAGTATAGTTTTCCTAATATGATAAAAGTAGCTGTACATCATAGTGAAATATGAGAAACATTTCCATCAATGTCAGAAATAAGGGTGCATGCTGATCTCCACTACCTTTCAGGATTGCACTAAAGGTTATCTTTAATGCACTAAGCTAGAAAAGACTGCTTGAGTGTTCTGTAGGTGAATTAAATATGCACATCTATATGGGCTTCCCTGGGGGCTCAGCGGGTAAAGAATCCACCTGCAGTTCGGGAGACTTGCATTCTATCCCTGAGTTGGGAAGATCCCCTGGAGAAGGGAACGGCTACCCACTCTAGTATTCTAGCCTGGAGAATTCCATGGACTGTGGGGTCCATGTGGTCACAAAGAGTCAGACACAACTGAGTGACTTTAACTTTCATATGATGAAATACACTAGCAACAGGTATCAATAAAATGATAACATTCAAAAATAAAACTGCAAAATATGTTCAGTAAATACCATTTGTGCCATTATGTCAATTTAGAGTCAATTTTTTCCTGAGTATTCCATGTGAATACAGTAAATTGGCCTTAGTAGTTCATGAATTGAACAGCAGCCCATCTAGTGTTAATTAGTAGATGAAATGTTACTTTACAGTAACATTTTAAAGGATGAGAAAGATGCTCTTTAAACTTCCAAAAGATAGAGCTTTGACAATTTTGTGAGTGATCTCTTCATTGTTAAGTAGAAATGTATTACTTGAATGTAGTTTAAAAAATTATTAAAACGCCTATACTAAGAGCTGTGCAGCTATAAAGATGATTGTGGAAATTGCATTTGATAATTATGACTGCTGATAGCTGGAGGAAAATGCCAGGGTTTTGACAATAGAGAGGAAAAGAGACCTGTATATGGAGGTAAACGGTTCTCTACTCTGTGAGGAGGGCTCAGGTACAACCGCCAAGAGCCCCCAGGCTTTCCTTGTGTCCACTCAGCATAAATGGCCCATCTTCCGGCAGGCGCGGACCAGGCCTCTATAACGGCCAGGAGTCACATCCAGCTGCTGAAATCGCAGGTGCAGGAGGTACGCCAGCTTTCCCAGAAGGCGGAAACAAAGTTGGCAGAAGCACAGACAGAAGAACTCCGACAGAAAACCCAGGAGGACGGGAGCGAGAGGGCTGAGCCAGAGGAGCAGGAGGCCTACCTGCGTGAGGATTGACTGCTGCCTGCTCAGCCTGCGGAAGGCAGGGCAGACGCCACCCGGCCCTGGCTTAGCACAGCTTCCTCTGCACAGAGGCAGTGGCAGAGCCTGCCTGGGCCCATCAGCCCAGAGGTCGTTGGGAGCTGTGAGTGCCTGACCCCTGTCCCCACCATCTCAGGCTTGTACTGGACCTGGCTCTTAGCCCATGGGCACTGTACCCTATTTAACATTTCACCCCACTCAGCAGGGTTGCCCACCCACCCAGAGCATTTCACCAAGCTGGCCAGAGAGAGGGGCCCTTCTCTGTCACGTCCACAAGTTCAGTAGCTCTTTAACCTCAGTTTTCCCATCTTATTTACATTTTCTAAAATGATTCAGTATTTGCTCCCTCCATAGGGGCATGAGTTGGTGGGGGAAGGGGAGACTGTCCTGTTTATAAGATTTCTTTGTGTTGAGTGTTTCTAATGCCTTCTGTGACCTGGCCCCAGTGCCCTGTAAGGATATCTCAGGCAGAGGAGCCAAAAGTCCATTGTTCTTACGGGACTGAATATGGAGTGTTTACCTGGTGCTCACAGCAGGACTTATTCCCACACACGCTTCTCATTTCCTTTTTTGCTTGGAGTTTCTCTATTGTATCTGAAGGAAGATAATTTTTTCTTCGCGTTTAGAGAAACTGTCTGTGTGTCTTCTGTGGTCCTGTGCAGCGGCCCTCCTTCGGCTGCCGCCGCCCGCCCCGCCCCGGAAGAGCCCTGAGGGCTGCAGGAGTGCCCTGGCGCCTCATGGAGTTCCGGCAGCACTTGCCACGCTTTGCGCGTGTAACACTGGTACAAGTTAGCCAGGCTTCCGTATTTTAATCAAAGTTAGCAAGGTTTGGGAGGGGTTACAAAACAAAGTCACTGTTCCCTGTAGCCTGTCAAGGGCCAGGTTGCAGGGTTCTTGATTTCTCATCATGATTGCAAAACAGTCCACTCAGCCCACCCCAGGAAGCTGGGACAAGGGGGCAGCTGCGCACTTGAGCCCCTCGTCTGTTACCAGTGCCCACATGGTCCACATCTCCAGGGGGCTGAGGCGGTGGACCAGAAGGAGCCCTCGGTACAGACAGGGGTCTAGGGGGTCCAGGGGCCGCCGGATTCCGAAAGTCTTGAAGCCAGCGTGGTGCATGGGGCTCACCCCCAGCTTTCTCAGGCACATCCCCACAAAGACATCATCAATGGGGAAGAGTTCAGCCTCTTCCACAGCTGCCTGGAGGCGCTGCATGGTGGCTCTGGACATGACATACCCCCCACCCCCAGCATAGGGCGGGTAGTGGCGGGCCCTGTACATGGAGGGTGGGATGAAATATTTGACCTTGGTGTTCCTGTTGGGCAAGGCCTGGCGGATGACGTCCCCCACCAGGAGGTCCTGGGCTGGGTCCCAGCCATCCAGGAACTCCAGCACATTGGGGACATGGACAAAGACGTCATCATCTCCTTTGAGTACGAAACGGGCCTGGGGACAGGTAGCAGCCACCCAGCGCTGCAGGTGCAGCTCTTTGAGTGTCAGGTTGAAGAAGTCCTCAGCAAAGTCCCACTGCAGGATGTCGTCAAACTCGCGGCTCTCGTAGGCCAGAAGCTGGGCCGGGGGCACAGGCCCTGCCAACCCCAGGAGGAACACCAGCTTCAGCTGCCGGCCCTTGGCCCAGCTTCCTGCCCGGCCCCACGTGCTACGGATGGCCGCGCGCCGCTCCACATGGCCAGGCTGCGACTTGATGGCCAGGAGCAGAAAGGTGTCCTTGGCACAGCCCGAAGGCTCCAGCAGGATGGAGAAGTTGCGGCAGTGGCGGTAGGTCAAGAAGAGGCGGTGACGGGTGGGCAGGAACAGGGAGGTGTTAGCCACCGTGTGGTTGGGTAGACATGGGCTGCGCCGGAGCCCTGGGGGAGCCCAGAAGGGCTGTCGGGCCACGAGCCCCCCCGCTGGTTTGGCCTCCTTCTTCAGAAAGAACAGGCAGCTGAGCAGCAACACTGCAAGGCTGTACGGGACCAGCCACCCCACCCTGCGGAACATGGTCCTGCAAGGAGAGCACTGGTGAGCAGACAGCCCAGGCCGGCCTCCACCTCCATCCAAGAGCACCCACCATCCTGCGTGCAGGCTTAGTTGCTCAGTCATGTCCCATTCTCTGTGACCCCATGGACTGCAGCCCACCAGGCTCCTCTGTCCATGGGATTCTCCAGGCAAGAAGACTGGAGTGGGTTGCCATTTCCTCCAAGGGATCTTGCCCACCCAGAGATCAAACCTAGGTCTCTGGCATCTCTGCTTCCCTGGTGGCTCAATGGTAGAGTCCGCCTGCCGGTGTAGGAGATACGGGTTTGATCCCTGATCCAGGAAGATCCCACATACCTCAGAGCAACTAAGCCTGTGCGCCACAACCATTGAGCCTCCAGCAACTAGGTCCTTTTATTTTTTTCAGTGTGTCTTATGGCTCTTTCCACAGACCCCTCCCGTAGAACAGACCAAGCACACCTGCCGTGCCAGCGCTTGCTCCCATTCTGCTGTCATTAGAGAACTTGGCTCAACTTTTTCTTGCAGCCACTTTAGATATATGAGACACCACAAGTGTTTTCAGTCTTTCCCAAGAAACTCAAGTACCTAATGAGTTTCAGTAAAAATGACACAGCTTATCCAGAAAGAAACTCAAGAGTGGTCTGTTGATGGAAGACCCAGTGTCAGAGATGACAGCCCCAGACACTGTCCTTAGGGAGTCCTGCCCCCTGGGGAATAGGGAGGAACCACTGTAGGGCAGCAGCCAGTGACAGAGGCCACAGAACACGCCCTTCACATCTGCCCTGCTTGGCTTGGGTTTCCTGGGGACTCAGTTAAACAAGTCTTTAGGGAAAACACAAAAACACGCACAGGAAGAGCATGAAAAAAATGGGGAACCCACAGACTTTTATCAGGCTCCTGCAGCCACCTCGCCAGCTTCTACTGCTTACTGAGTTCCGGTTTTCTCTTAGCAAGTCTCCCGGTGATCCAAAGAGAAGGCTAAGAAATGGTAACTTAGCACAGCAACCTACCCACAGCTCACAGTAGCAAGGCCGGGCCTCAGTCTCCCTCCTCGTCACCTCCCTGCTATGTCCTGGACCAGCTAGCCATCACGTTGATCCAGTCTACCTGCATTAAGCTCATCCCTGTTGTCTCTGCTGCCACTCCCCCTTTTAGAGCTGCCAGAACTGTGCTTTTGAACTGTGGTGTGGGAGAAGACTCTTGAGAGTCCCTTGGACTGCAAGGAGATGAAACTAGTCAATCCTAAAGGAAATCAGTCCTGAATATTCATTGGAAGGACAAATGCTGAAGCTGAAACTCCAAAACTTTGGCCACCTGATGGAAAGAACTGATTCACTGGAAAAGACCCAGATGCTGGGGAAAATTGAAGGCAGGAAGAGAAGGGGACGACAGTTGGATGGCATCACCGACTCGATGGACATGAGTTTAAGCAAGCTCCAGGATCTGGTGATGGACAGGGAAGCCTGGTGTGCTGCAGTCCATGGGGTCTCAAAGAGTCCAATACAACTGAGGGATTGAACTGATAGCTGCCAGGGCTGCCATAGCAGGCAAAACCGGCAGGGTCCCAGCTCTCACAGTCCAAGAAGCCAGTACAAACCTCAGAGTGCTGAGAAGAAATTAAAGCAGTGTGATGGAATACAGTGACCCGGAAGGCTGTCTCCTACCCGGAAGCCAGTAGTTTAGCAAGACCTCCCTGAAAAAGAACACCTGAGCAACTGAACGAAGTAAGGATCCAAACCACATAAAGGTCTGGGGAGAGGGGGAGACATCCCTGGTGGTTCAGTGGTTAAGAATCCACCTGCCAATGCAGGGGACATGGGTTCCATTCCTGGTCCAGGAAGCTTCCACCTGCCGTGAGGCAGCTGCACCCATATGCCTAGAGCCTGTGACCCACAACAAGAGAAGCCACTGCAATGAGAGGCCTGAGCACCGCAACTAGAGAAAGCGAGCGGGCAGCAGCGAAGCCCCGGTGCAGCCAGAAGTAATTTTTTATTAAAGATCTGGGGAGGTGGAGTGGGGAGAGCAGGGGAGAGCATGGTCTGGGCTGGAGGGAACAGTTGAGTGCGGAGCTCCTGACAGAGGACAGGTGTGCAGTGTGGCTGGAGTGTAAAGGACAAGGAGGAAAGTGGTAGGTAGTGAAGCAGAAGCAAAAGCCTGAGGAAGGTCACGTACAAGAACCATAGTGAAGTTCCCGGGGAAAGATCTAGGGTTTTATTGTAAGCACTGCGGAGATCCCTTAGAGGATTTAGCAGAGGGAGTAAAAGAATTTACGTTGTTTGAAAGGTCACTACTGCTGATGCTTAGATGATGGTTTATGGAAGGGCAAGAATGGAAACACGAAAGTAGCTAGCAAACGCTTCCATTAGTCAGTAAGGGAGCGCAGCTGAGACTAGGGTGGAGGCCAGATGGATTGCAGGCATGGAAAATGGCTTTCAGGTGTGGGAGATACGCTAGCTGCGGGAGAGGACGCCGGGGGAAGGGGAGAGTAGGGGCAGACTGGTGGCGCCATTTACCGAGAAGGGCGCAAAGCCAGCAGTTTGGTTCTGACTTGTGCGTTCCAGAGGCGCTGTGGACCCAATTGCCCCTTTGCCCACAGCTCTCCCAGTGCGCCCAATTCCTCTGCGCTCCACTGCGGGAGCTAACCCCCAACTCCCCACCGCAAGGACTGGGCCGTTCTTCTGCTCCCCACTCCACTGCACTTACTGTGAATTCAATTCAGTACCTGCTAAACATAAGCCTCCCTCCATTCTGTGAGCCCTCAAGCCTGGTCCCAAGCTTCGGTGAGTGCACGCCTTACCCTCACTCAAGTGGGTGCTGAGCCCTAAGGGTCGGAAATTGCTTCTGGGATCCTCACTGGTCTCGGTGACCTGGTATGCTTCGATGAGGGAAAGGGTCGAGGGCTGGTTCATTCCCCACACGACAGTCCGTAAAGGACTGTTGTGGGGGCGCAAGTCCCGCAGGGTGGCCAGAACAAGGACCAGAGCCCCGCGGTAGGCACCCCTCTCCGGGCCAGAGCACAGTAAGCAGCAGTGCACGCCGGGGAATCCGGAGCAGGCGCCCCCAGGCCGCACCCGGCCAAACCCCCAGCTCCGGCCATTCGGCATGCTCGCCCCACTGGGGCGAACAGAAGCCGAGAGGTATTAGGAGACCCCCCCGGCCCCGACGGTTCACGGGGGCCAGGAAGCGGCTCCCGCCGGGCAGGGCGACCACGACCCCAGTGCAACCAGGTCGGCGCATTGCCCCTCGCGGGCAGGGCCCGGCACCCCTCTGCTCACACCGGGACAGGCCCCTCCCAGCAGAGGGGCTCCGGGCGCCCCAGACCCGACACCCGTTCGCCCGCCCCTGGCCGACCTACCTGAGCCGTGACGCCGTCTGGGCACAGGCGAGGAGCTCGCGCAGGGGCACCAGGTGAGCACAGTTTGCTCTTCTGGGCTCGGGCGGAGGGCGGGGCTCCGCGGCGGCCCCGAGCGCTGGCCAAGCCCGCGCACCGCCGCCTCCCCGGCCGCGGAGGTCGGGCTTGGGGGCGGGGCTTCTGGAGGGGGCCCCTCCCACCCCATGCACCTGCCGGCCAAGAGGTCCTCCCCGGCTGTCCCTGGCTCTCCCCCGCCAGGCACCCGCTTCCAGTTCCCGGCTCCTCCCCACCCCAGCTCCCCCGGCCAGCAATCCCCTCCTCCCCTCCCCGAGGCCAACCCCTACCCCTGTCTCTTATACACATCTCCTCTGCACAGAGGCAGTGGCAGAGCCTGCCTGGGCCCATCAGCCCAGAGGTCGTTGGGAGCTGTGAGTGCCTGACCCCTGTCCCCACCATCTCAGGCTTGTACTGGACCTGGCTCTTAGCCCATGGGCACTG
>SJYX01006682.1:158882-181922 GCA_006410675.1 Oreotragus oreotragus | reverse complement strand
CCCCCCCTCCCCTCCCCCCCCAGGCATCTGTGGGTGTGTGGGGGCCGTTATACCCTGTTAAGTGTCAGCCGGTCAGCTTCCAAGGTCCGGATCACCCCAAAGTTGCACACGGTGGACACGAGCGCCTCCCCTGCCAGCAGGGCCTCTAGCACCACTGGGCTGCTGCCCAGCACCCGCAGGGTGGCCGGGTCCTGGTGCATCTCCTTAGGAAGCTCCTTCTGCTTCTTGCTCCCCTTTTGCGCCTGTGGGGAGAGGCCAGGTGGGTGCCAGGGTGGGCAGGGGGCCGGCGCATCCTCCCGCCACTCAGGCCACCGCCCCCACCTGGAGGAACCTTGGGGGCTTCTTTCTCCCCTTTGCCCTTCTTGTCTTTCTTGTCTTCCTCCTTCTCTTTCTTCTTGTCCTTCTCTCCTTTGCCCTTCTTAGCAGTCAAGGGACTGTCTGAGGAAGGAGGTGGCTGCTCCACAGGCCAGGAGAGAATCTAGGGAGTGGAGGTGGGGAGGGGGTTAGCCGGGAGGTTTCTGGAAAAGCACAGAGACCTCGCCAATGGGGGAGCAGAGCTACAGAGCACAGGAGACAGGGGCAGGCAGCATATGAACCCTGGAACACGCTGGCGCCCACCTTCTCCTCCACGATGGTGACCGTGGTCCCTGAGAGCAGGAAGGCCTTGAGCGGCACCAGGTCCTTCAGCGTGTGCTGCATCTCGTAGTTGCAGGGGATGACGTCAGACCAGGGCTTGGGGACCGTGCTGAAGAGCACTGTCCTTGGGAGCAGAGAGGCCACATGGTGGGGGGCTGTGCCATCCGGGGAGGGCTTTGAGAAGATCAGCAAAGCCAGGGACAGAAGGCCAGGAGGGATGGGGGTACAGAGAACGGTAAACACCTGGTGTGGTCTGGGCCCGGCCCCCAGCCACGTGAGCATCCTTACCCCGGGGATGGGCAGAGCCGGGGATCCAGGAGCGGCCGCAGCTTGGCCAGCTCTTCTGCAGAGCCTATGGACCGCGGCAACGGCTCGGAAGCGCCAGAGACAATGGACTCCTCCATCTCCCCCGACTCAGACAGGGAGGCCAGCCCTGATTCCAAGGACTCTTCCATGTCTTCGATGATTTCTTCCAGAATGTCCTCACCCAGCTGTTCCAAGCTGGAAGAGGGCTTGATGATCTGTCAAAGACGTGAAAATACATTCAAGACTGCCGGCCTCAGAGCTCACGCCCGACACGACCCACACACGGTGTGAACGGGCGCCTGTGCTTGATAGATGTGAAGCAAAGAAACGCATGGCCTTAGAGGGCAGGAAGTTAAAAACCAACCAAGCAAACAAAGAAAACACCCAGTCTTGATTCTCCTGAAAGTTCTGCGTTAAGAGTAAAGACAGGGACTTCCCTGGATGTTCAGTGGCTAAGACTCCAAGCTCCCAACACAGAGGGCCTGGCTTCAATCCCTGGGAACTAGATCCCACACGCCACAACTAAAGATCCTGCATGCCACAACAAAGATGGAAAGTCCAACATTCTGCAACTAAGACCTGGCACAGACAAATAAATAAATGAATAATAATAATAAAGAGGAAAAATAGTAACAATTTCTTCACACGTTAGGAAACCCTCGCATTTCTCCTAGTCGGATGACACTGTTGGGTTTTCTTGTGATGGGAAGGGAGAGGGGAGGTACAGGGGGAGTTGGAGGACAGGGTCGGGAGGCCAGCAGCCTAGTCCTGAGAATCTGGGCTGCTTCCTTGTTAGGTCCTTTGCTTCTGTTTCAAGGGGGATGAGGAAGGGGCAAGCATGACTGAAAATCACTCCAGCTTCAAGGGGCTTCCCAGGTGGTGCTAGTGGTAAAGAACCCACTTGCAGGAGACATAAGAGATGTGGGTTTGATCCCTGGGTCGGGAAGATCCCCTGGAGGAGGAGATGGCAACCTACTCCAGTATTCTTGCTGGGACAATCCCAGGGACAGAGGAGCCCGGAGGCTACAGCCCAGGGGATCGCAAAGAGTTGGACACCGCTGAAGCGACTGAGCAAGCCAGCAACACCAGCTTCAAGAAAGGGGCTGAGCAGAAGCTGCCTTCCTGTTCAGAGGAGGGTATGAATTGGAAAGATCCATGTTAAGGGGNGGAGGCTATAGTCCAGGGGATCGCAAAGAGTTGGACACCGCTGAAGCGACTGAGCAAGCCAGCAACACCAGCTTCAAGAAAGGGGCTGAGCAGAAGCTGCCTTCCTGTTCAGAGGAGGGTATGAATTGGAAAGATCCATGTTAAGGGGTTCCCTGGTTTCCCTAAAGCCATCCTGTCTGCACAGGGGACCCTGAGAACCCAAGGGCAGAGCTGCCCCAGGCACCCACCTCGGCCAGGACTCCGCCGTATTGGCTTCCTTCGCCTTCTTCATCTTCTACAAAATCGTACGTCACATAGTAATTGTAAGTGACGAAAGGGCCTCGGGGCCCTGGGTCTGGGTCCAAGACCGAGGAGTCCAGCACCCCTCGGAGGTTTCCAACAGTCACCAATATCTGCGCCTCGGGCACCAGGAGATCTGCAGGAGGGAACAGGCAGGGGTGAGGGGAACCGAGGGATGAGATGGACAGAGAGCAAAGGAGGCCGGGTGAGCACGCCTCCTGCCTCCTGCTCTGAGCTGGGCTGAGCCTCACTTTGCAGACTTGTGTTCATGTCCCAGCACTGCCAAGCTCAACATGCAGGGGAACTGGGGTAAGTCTCAGGGGCTTCCCTGATGGCTCGGACAGTGAAAAATCCACCTGCAATGGGTTTGATCCCTGGGTCAGGAAGATCCCCTGGAGATGGGAATGGCTACCCACTCCAGTATCCTTGCCTGGAGAAGTCCAAGGACAGATGTCACAGTCCATGGGGCCAGAAAGAGTCAAGACACAACTGAGTGACTGACACTTTCACTTTCCTTTGGGCAAGACACCCCGCTTCAGCCTTGTTTTCCTGATCTGTATAATGGAAATGGCAGGAATGGCTTTGCAGGATGCTTGCAGATGGAGGCTATGTGACTTTAGCCGGTGCCTGACAGGCGAGGGCAGAGCTATTATACCCTGTTTCATCACCCTAATCTTGAGAAGACTCTGGTACAGCCACAAGGGGTGATCTCAAGCCACCAGCAAGCCAAGAAGCTGATTTAAAGAATGTTTTCCATCTGTCTCGGAAGGAAGGGAGGGGACTCCCGACCCCCTATCATTTCTGTCCCCAAATCTCAATCACGTGGATCAAAATCTGGGAGAGAACTCTGCCCAGGAAAGTGAGTTACATCCGACCAGGGTCTGAGTCAGCCGAGCTGGGTGACAAACAAGACATATGCACCCAGTAGGGAGGTGGTTGGGCCGGGGGGGCCTCAACAATTTCCCCACGCCCTGCGCCTTGGCCCCCTCACCCTCACTGTGGCTGAGCCCCCGGAAGAGATGCTTCTCGCTGGACGCCACGGTGATGTCGTCCAGTACGCAGAGCCTGGCCAGGCTGTCAACGGTGAAGCCCCGGTAGCGGGGCACTAGGGCCAGTGGATTGCCCTGGAGGAGCAGCAGCCTCAGGTGCTGCAGCGTCTGCAGGCCGGCCACCATGCTCTGCAGGTCCGTCAGGTTGTTGAAGCTCAGGTCCAGGGAGACGAGGTTGGGCCTGAAAGGCGAGTGGCACGGCCCAGGAGCACGAGGCCAGGTGAGCAGAGCGGTGGGAACAGGCAGCCGCGGTCGTGTCACTGCGCCTGCATCTGCCAGCACTCCCAGCACCCCAAGTCATGGCTGGACAAGGCCTGGTGCTGAGGGCGGGATGGGAGCTGTGGCCCTCCCTGACACTCAGGCCTCAGGCTGCTCTTGATCCGAGTTAGCCTCCTGTCTAGATGGAGCCCCCAGTTCCCCCGACCCCCTTGCTGTTGCTGTGCACAGAGGTGGCCGTCACATCCTGCCTCCACTCAACTTGCATGTGTATAGACCTCTTCTCAGCTAACCATCCGGCTATCTCCCATACATCTAGAAGGTTCTCAGCAGAGATGGACAGACTGGTGAGGAAGGTGGAGGCAGGCCTCTGTATAGAGGGGCCGTGGGGGTGGGGTCGGAGAGCCTGACAAACAGAGGGGCCTGGGAAGAGAGGCTGTGAGGCTTGAAGGGTCTAGAAGCTGAAGAAGTGCCCCAGAGTCAGACCAGGCTACAACCGTGGGAAACAGTTTGGTTCGTTCCTTTTTTTTTTTTTTAATATTTACTTATTTATTTGATTGCACCAGGTCTCGGTCATGGATGTGGAATCTACTTCCCTGACCAGGAATCAAACCCAGGCCCCCTGCTTTGGGAGCGTGGAGTCTTGGCCACTGGACTGCCAGGGAAGCCCCTGGTTTGTTTCCTGGGGCACAAGAAGAACCAGCCGCTGGGGACAGAGGAGGCGCCCTGCACCTTCCAGCTGGTGGCAGGCCTCCCTACTGCGCAAACCAGAGAGTGAATGGGTTCCAGCTCTGAGAGCAGTGGCGGCAACAGCAGTTCACAAGGGGGCACCTCATCAGCACAGTCCCGCCGTCACGTGTGACCATCTCCAGCCGCAGGGCAGCTCTCCCAGGTGGCCTGGGAACGTGCTCGTGGAAGGCCCGTCTCTGACCCTAATTTCCTCCAGTTAGGGAGGAAATTCCTGCCCTTCTTTCCTCCTCTCATCCTGCCCTGATGTTGACCAGCCAGTCACAGAAATACCTGAGAAGAACACTTTGTTTGGACCGGCACACAGATTTTGCCCAATACCAGCCTCCTTCAGAAAGATGGATTTGCAGGACGTGTACCCTCCTTTTGAATTCAAAACAGCAAAAGATGGCGCTTTCACACATACATGTTTCTATGAAATCCACACTCAGCATCAAGCAGGTGATGTTATCATAAGCCTGTCCCAAATCAAAGACCAGAACACTTAAGGGACGTCCCTGGAGGTCCAGTGGTTAAGACTTCGTGCTTCCACAGCAGGTAGCGCGGGTTTGGTCCCTGGTTGGGGAACTAAGATCCTACATGCCATGTGGCCAAAAATTTTAAATGAATAAATTAATAAAAAATAACCGGAACACCTAGAACTCTGGCAGAGTTCTGAACTCAGTTGTCACACACAACCCAAAGTGTGTGCTCTCTTCCTGTGCCTCGCAGCTTCCCTGACGACGGAGGCCAGTAGAAGTCAGGGGCTGGAATCGTGCATGGTTGAGGCTGTGCAGAGGCAGCTTTGTCAAGATAGAAAAAGAGGAAGAGGAGGAAATTAGGGTCAGAGACAGGCCTTCCACGAGCACGTTCCCAGGCCACCTGGGAAAGCTTCCCTGCTCCTTGAGGCCTTCCTGGGCTGTGAGGAAAGAACTGTCGTGAACCTCAGCCCAGGGAGGTCTGCCCGGGATGCTGAGCCCCAGGAATCCTCACAGAGGCTTTGACAGGCCTCTCTGGCCCAGCTTCCTCTGAGGGAGGGTCTTTTTTGTCTTTTTAAATGTGGATCATTTGTAAAGTCTGTATTGAATATGTTACAGTGTTGTTTCTGTTTTATGTTTTAGGGGTTATCAGCCCCAAGGCATGTGGAATCTTAGCTCCCTGACTGGGGATTGAACCTGCAACGCCCTGCACTGGAAGGCAAAGTCCTAACCACTGGACTGCCAGGGAAGTGCCTCCTCTGATAGGCTTTCACGGGTGGTCTCTGCTGCCCTCAGACGTCTCACATTGACCGCTGCTCACTCACCAAGGAGACAAAGTCAAAGCACACTTGTCTGAAGGGCAGCGGTTCTCAGGTGGGGGTGGCTTTGCCCCCCGGTGGCCATGTGGCACTTTGGGTTGTTACAGCGGGTCTGGGGTGGACGCTCCTGACCTCTGATGGGTGGAGGCCAGGGAGCTGCAGGACGGCCCTCAGAACCGAGAATTCACTGGCCCAAACAGCAAAAGGAATCCTGAATTGGAAGCACGTCCTCAAAGCAAAAGGTCCGCTCACTCTCATTGGCTCTTGGTGCCCTTCCCTGGACCTCAGTGGGATTTTTTATGGGGTCAGAGAAAAAAACACTAGGTCTGGACTTAGCAGCCAACCAGGAGTTATTACAGAAAAGAGCAAAGCTGAGTTCTCCAAGTCACCAGCTAGAGGGGCCCCCATGGCACGTCCAGCCCCCTCCTCCCTCTTCCCACGGCGGGCTCCCGAGTTACCAGTGGTCGCTGGTGACATGCAGACTCTCCAGGTGGCCCAGGAGGTTGTTGTGGCCCAGCCCCAAGTGCTGGAGCCGTGGGGGCGGGTGATGGCACAGACGCTCCATGCTGGTTATCTTGTTGCCGTAGAGCTCCAGGACCTGAGAGGACCGGACAGCCAGCCCGTGAGCCCAGGGAGGACAGAGTCCGCCCCTCCTTCAGCCCTGGGCAACTTAGGAGGGGAGCTGCGAAGTGCTCAGGCCTTGTCTCTCTCTGCCCACCTGGACTCCCTTCTAAGGATCTGGGAAGAGGGACTTCCTTGGTGGTCCAGTGGCTAAGACTCCACGCTCTCAGTGCAGGGGCCCAGGTTCAATTCCTGGGTAGGGAACTAGATCCCATATGCTGCTGCTAAGACCCAGGGTAGCCAAGTAAATAAATATTAAAAAATAAAGTAAAAAGTATAATAATAAAATAAAGTAAATACAGCCTTTGGGTTGGTGATTTAAAAAAAAAAGAGTTCGGGAAGAAAATATTTCTGCAGTAGCTGTCAGAAAGCTTCTTTTCCTTCTGTGAAGGAAACTGTAAAATATGGAGTGGAGGTGATGTCGGAGAGGATGAGAGGGGACATCTGTAATATTTTGGCAAATTCCCAATCCATGGCAGTTGTCCCTGGGGAAGCCAAAGTGCCCCTGGACCAAAGGAATAAACCCAAAGATAACAGAGTTCTTGTGTTTCTCCTCCCAGGCCTTCCTCATTTTCTTCTTGAGCCCGGCACTGAGACACACAGTGGAGCCTCTCCTGCCATCAAATTTACTAGTCTCAGCATTTAGAATTGAGACTATTTTGATATACTCAGCTGAAGACTCATAATATTGTCTGGCCTTCCATTTTTACATTGTGGTTTTATATATATTAAAACATAATTTGTGATTTCAACCCTTTTTAAGGGACAATTCAGCAGCATTAGGTACACTCACTCAGGGTACAACCATCATCATCACTATCCATTTCCAAATCTTTTCATCACCCCACACAGAAACTCTGCCCACTGAACATCTCCCCAGTCCCTCCCCGCTCTCCCTAGTAACCTCTAATGTACTTTCTGTCTCTCTGGATTTGCCTCTTCTACGTATTTCATGTAATCATCTAATACATGGCTTTTTGTGTCCGACCGCCTTCATTCAGCATCACACTTTCAAGATCATCCACATTGTTCACTTCATTGTTCTTTTCTTGCCACACTGTGTGGCATGAGGGATCTTAGTTCCCCAACCAGGGATAGATCCCATGCCCCCTTGGGTGGAAGCAAGGAGTCTTACACACTGGACTGCCAGGGAAGTCCCTGTCATGCCTTTTCATGACTGTGTAGACAGACCGCATTTTGCTGCTCCATTCATCTGCTGGTAACACACAGGCTGTCTTCACCTTTTGGCAGCTGTGAACAGTGAACACTGGCGTACAGGAATCTGAGTCCCTGCCTTCGAGGCTTTGGGGTGTATACCTAGGAAGGGAATTTCTGGGCCACGTGGAAATCCTGTGTTTCACTTTTTAAGGGATCTGGCCAAACTTTCAAAAGCCTTGGACCTACCCTTAGCACAAGACATGATGGTCAAACCTCTTGGGGAGTGGGCAAGGAAGGGGAAGGGTTTCTGGGCAGCTCTGGCTCCAAGACCCAGAATGGAACCTGGGCTCCTTTACCTTGAGAGTTGGGGGCAGGTTGGTGGTGTCAACCTCCTTGATTTGATTAGCACTCAGCACCAACTCTTCAAGCTTCACAAATTTCAGGAGCTCTTTGTCCACCAGGCTCACCTGGAAGGGAGGAAAGGGAGATTGGAGCTGCAGTGGCCGGGGCAGCCCTGGAGTCTACTTGAGGACAGCAACGGTGCGTCCAGCCTCAAAGAGCGACCGCTCCACACCCCAACCCCCTTCCTCTCCTGTGCGCCTGTCCTGCAGCCTTCTGCCAGGGCCTGCAGTGGCCTCTCACCTCTCAAGCCTCACCCCTCCTCTGACACCCTTCCAGCCTCCCTGTCTGTGTCCCTTGCTGGACTGTCAGCTCCCGAGGGCAGGAATCAGAGCCTCGGTGAACTCTGTGGTCTTAAGGGACCACTCTACATCCCGCAGGGTCAGGCCAGAAACTTCAGGGGCCTGTCTGCGAATCCTCAGTTGACTCTGGCTCCAAGGACATTACGGGCCATCCTGCCTGGGCCTCGCTTCTCTGCCAACAAACTGGGCAAGTTTGCTGGGCTTGGTAGCCCTGCTCCGTGGACAAGCTGGTGAGATTAATCAGGAGGAGGGCACGGCTAGGTCTTATCACCCAGTCTCGTAAGGGGAATGGCTCCCCTCTCATCATCCCTGTACTTGAGGCTCACTCCCAGCACTCACATCCTTGTCCACCACCCGGAGCGACCTGAAGTAGGTGTAGAAGAAGCTGTCTTTGAGCATCAGTGGATTCTGGATGGCCAGCTCTTTCAGGAAAAGGTCCTCTGTGCTTGAGCCCTCCACCAGAGCCCAGGGTGAGTGGGCGCTGCGGACTAGGCCCAGCAGATCCTCTACCGTCTCCTCCCCAGGGCTCAGGGCCTTTTCCTCTCTGGGGATCAGCTCTCGCCATGCTCGGCTAGTTTGAGGAAGAAATCGTGACTTATTCTGCAGTAAGGGAAGGGGGAGGAACAGAATTTCTCTCTTTATGACTCATCCCTTCTCAAGGATTCGAAACTCCTAAAATGGAATAGACTATAAGACAGGACGATCAGGGTGAGCTTAGAAGCCAGGAGTGGTAAAAGGCAGTCTGTGGGAGGTACTTAGCCAGGAAAGGTTTCTGAAGTAGAGGCAGCAAAGGCTGAGCATCCAACCCTTTAGATGCCATAAATGGAGGATGAAAGATTTTGGTCCTTGAGTATACTGTCTTCCACCCCTTTGTCTTGAAACACGTCTGCCTATGAAACCCCAAAGCCCAGCACAGTGCCAGGCACACGGTAGGGGCCCAGTCAGTGTTTGTTCATCAAACAAGTTAGTTTCTTGATTAGCATCTCGGTTTACTCTTCTATGAAGATGGGGACCAGCCTGACAAGGGAATGTGGGGTCCCAGCTTCCCACTAGTCAATCCTAAAGGAAATCAGCTCTGAATATTCATTGGAAGGACTGATGCTGAAGCTGAAGCTCCAATACTTTGGCCACCTGATGCAAAGAGCCGACTCATTGGAAAAGACCCTGATGCTGGGAAAGACTAAGGGCAGGAGAAGAAGGGGATAGGATGAGATGGTTGGATGGCATCACTGACTTATTGGACACGAGTGTGAGCAAACTCTGGGAGAGAGTGAAGGACAGGGAAGCCTGGTGTGCTGCAGTCCATGGGGTCTCAAAGAGTCGGACAGGAACACCAAAAAGCTTCCCACCAAGCCCATGGGAACCATTCAGGACTCAGGACTTCCTGGCACACTTGAGAAGCCCCTGGTCCTGAAGGTCATGCTCCTCCTGCCCTTAGCTGGTGAGGACAGCCCCTTCGGCCACATCGCAGCAGGGTCCTAACTGTAAACCTGCTCTCAGGACGATATTTCACCCCTAGCAGCAGCAGCAGCAAAGGAGGCTGGTGTCTTTAAGAGAGCCTGCCCTGCGGTCCCGCTCTGCTCGAGGCGGGGTCCCTGCCCCCTACCTGCGTCAGCGCCCACAGGCCACAGGTGGGAGCCTATCTGGTCCTCCCCTGCAGCGTCCCTGTTCCCACAGTCCACCCCCATCCCCACCCCCAGGTCAGGACGCTCCCTAAACGCCCAGATCCAAACACCCTCTCCAGGCTTCTCCTTATCAACCAACTCCTGGGGCTGGTGGCGCCCTCATCACCTAGAGCCAGCCCTCCCCCAGCCCCGCTCTGCGTCCCTAGGCCCTGGCCTGGCCCCTGGTCGGTCCCCTCCGTTTTCCAGACCCTTGAGCCCCTTCCCCGGCCGCCCCGCCAGCGCCCGCACCCAGCTGCCGGTGCCGCACGGGAACTCGTGCAGACACAATTGTCGCAGGTTCTCCCGGACCGCGGCGCTCAAGGTCCGGGTCTCCGGCTCCATGCTCGCGCGTTTGCCACGCCAGCTGGTTGCTAGGCAACCGCCGGGACGCTCCAGGCGGCGGAGGCGCGGTTGCGCAGGCGCTCCTGGAACCCACTGTTCTCGCTTGCGGACACTTTTCCCGCAGCCAGGAATTAGAGACCCAGCTGCACCGGGTTAGCAATACTCTTCCCACCACCGCCTGGGGGTGATTACTGTGGTGGCCTCGGTAGGTACTGAGCGCTACCCAGCTGCTAATCTGTTTCTTCTCTGGAGCACCCTCGGAATAAAGTATTAATTCTTATCCCCCTTTGGCGAAACTGGGGAGGAGAAATGAATCCAAGGACAAACAGTCCTCTCTAATCAGTGGATTCCAAGGTGGATCTCTTTAATCCCCGCGTCAGAAGTTTTAATCACTGTCCACCCAAACGACAGATTTAGCACCAAGGTCCCATTTTAGACTGGTCCAATCTCATTCACCTTTCTATCCTCAGTATCTAGTCCACTGCCCGGCTGGCAACGGACTCCTGGGCACCGGTTTGTGAAATTAACGGGATAAGATGAAGGGAGTGGGGGCTTACCTGCTGGTCCAGTGGCTAAGATTCCACAGTCCTAATGCAGGGGGCCTGTGTTCCATCCCTGATCAGGGAACTAGATCCCATATGCTGTAACTAAGAGTTCACACGCTGCAACTCAAAAGATCCTGCATGCTGCTACAGATCTGGTGCAGCCAAATAAAAATAAAGAGATGGTTCTGGTTCCTATAATTTGAAAATGCAACATCTTGACTGAGAGCTAATGTATATAACTAAAATTCACCCGTTTAAAGTGCACAATTCTTAAGTATATTAATCAGTATCAGTTCAGTTCAGTCGCTCACTCATGTCCAACTCTGTGACCCCATGAGTTGCAGCATGCCAGGCCTCCCTGTCTATCACCAACTCCCGGAGTTCACTCAGACTCATGTCCATCGAGTCAGTGATGCCATCCAGCCATCTCATCCTCGGTCGTCCCCTTCTCCTCCTGCCCCCAATCCCTCCCAGCATCAGGGTATTTTCCAATGAGTCAACTCTTCACATCAGGTGGCCAAAGTACTGGAGTTTCAGCTTCAGCATCAGTCCTTCCAATAAACACCCAGGACTGATCTCCTTTAGAATGGACTGGTTGGATCTCCTTGCAGTCCAAGGGACTCTCAAGAGTCTTCTCCAACACCACACTTCAGATGCATCAGTTCTTCGGTGCTCAGCTTTCTTCACATCCATATATGACTACTGGAAAAACCATAGCCTTGACTAGACGGATCTTTGTTGGCAAAGTAATGTCTCTGCTTTTGAATATGCTATCTAGGTTGGTCATAACTTTCCTTCTAAGGAGTAAGTGTCTTTGAATTTCATGGCTGCAGTCACCATCTGCAGTGATTTTGGAGCCCCCCAGAATAAAGTCTGACACTGTTTCCACTGTTTCCCCACCTAGTTCCCATGAAGTGATGGGACCGGATGCCATGATCTTCGTTTATAGTGCCACTATAACCATAGTGCAGCTCTCACTGTAATCTAATTTTCACCTTCTTCTTCATCCCAAAAGGACACACAGCATCATAGTTTCAAGGTTCAGATATGTTGCAGCGCGTCAGTACTTCATCCCTTCTTATGGCTGAATGATATTCTATATATGGGTAGAAGGCATTTTTGTTTATCCATTCATCAGTTGAAGGACATCTGAGTTGTTTCTACTTTTTGATTCTGATGAATAACGCAGCTATGAACATTCATGTACAAGTTTTGTATGAACATAACTTTTCATTTCTCTTGGGTAGACACTCAGGAATGAAATTTTTGGATCATATGGTAACTCAACGTTTCACATTTTGAGGACCTGCTAAACTATTTCACACAGAAGCTGCACCATTCACTTTACATTTCTACCAGCAATATGTGAGAGTTCCACTTTTTACATACCCTCATCAGCACCAACTATTTTACGTTTACAAAAACTATAGGCATCTTAATAGGTATGAAGTGGCATCTCATTGTGGTTTTTATCTGCATTTTCCTAATGACTGACAAAGAGATGGGAATACCAAACCACCTGTCCTGTCTCCTGAGAAATCTGTGTGCAAGTCAAGAGGCAACAGTTAGAACTGGACGTGGAACAACAACAGACTGGTTCCAAATGGGAAAAGGAGCACAGTTCAGTTCCGTCTGACATGACTGAGGGACTGGACCGAACTGAACTGAACGCCTGACTGGGCTCAGCTGGTGGCTCAGTGGGAAAGAGTGCAACTGCCAATGCAGGAGACATGGGTTTGACCCCTGAGTTGGGAAGATCTCTTGGAGAAGGAAATGGCAACCCACTCCAGTATCTTGCCTGGAGAATTCCATGGACAGAGGAGCCTGACGGGCTACAGTCCATGGGGTCCCAAAAGAATGGGACATGACTGAGTATGATTAAATAACAGCAACAACGATGCCTGACTAATGATGCTGAACATCTTTTAATGTGCTTATTGGCCATTTGTATCTTCTTTGGAGAAATGTCTATTCAAATGCTTTGGTCATTTTAAAATCGGGTTTGTTTGTTTGTTATCATTGAGTTGTAAGAGCTTTTATATTTTCTAGATGCTAGCCCCTGTCTTCTTCATGATTTTCTCCCATTCTGGAGGTTGTCTTTCACTTTTTTGGTAGTGTCCCTTGACAAGCAAAATGTTTTAATTTTGCTGAGATGTAATTTATCTGTTCCCTCCCCCCTCTTTTTGGTTGTTTGTGCCTTTGGTGTCATTTTAAGAAACCACTGCCTAATCCCTAAAACTGAGTTTTGAGCATTCTTTCTATATTCTGCTCAGATTCCTTTGTTGGATTTGCATTTGGTTAACATTTTTTTCCTAGTCTTGGCTTGTCTTTTCATCCTCTCAACAGGGTTTTTAGAAGATAATTATTATTTTTTTAATTTTGAGGAAGTCCGATTTACTGTGATCCCAAAACACCCACTCTTGGGGACATCTGTCATTCTTTTTGATTGTCCTATATTAGAACACCTTTACTACTGTTAGAAAAATTTCCCAGAACTTGGAAATAAGACAAAAATGGAGCCATGCATCTTTTTAAAGAATAAAACAAATATCCAGGAGCCTACAGTGACATAAACACATCAAAGAGATGAACCAGGGAGGATGCCTGGGATTCCAGGGACACGACTGAGTGGTTTTACTTTTTCCTCGATTCCAAAACCACAGTATGGCTTACCCTTGCCCAACAATTTATTCAACCCCCACTAGCAAACTTCCCGGTGAGCCATGTTCTCAAACCGACTGTATCTCCTCAGCCTTTATCTTATTTGACCTCTCTGTGCCTTTTGGTGGTGCCAATCATTTCCTCCTTCTTGAAACCGCTTCTTGTTCCATGACCACATGTTTTTCTAGTACATTTATTTCCCTCTTGAGGATGTCTTTTCAGTGTTTTAGACTAAATCCTCTTCCTGTACCTGTTCCATTAACGGAGGTGTGTGCCAGGACTCCACCCTTGATTCACAACTCACACTGGTCCTCTCTCTTAGACGTCCAGTTTCATCAACACAATACACAGGTGGTACCCAATGTATGTCTCCAGTTTCTCCCTTCAAGCTCCAAGTCCAAATGCCCAGTAGCCTTCTGTACACTTCCACCTTAACACATCAATAAATAAATTCTTTATGTCACCTGAGCCCTGTAATCCTCTCCCAGTAGGGACCAACACCATCTATCCAGTTGCCCAAACAAGACACCTGGAAGTCATCTCAGTTCCTCCCTTTCCATTATCCCCAGATTCAATCAATCACCTCCTGAAGATTCCATCTCCTACAGATTTTGCCAATCCATCCACAGGTCTTCATTGCCTTTCTCACTATCACCCTGGTTCGCACGGTATGCACCTCCGTTCTGGCTATGTTGAATGTGAAGTCCAGGTGGGCCATTCAGGTGGAGATGTCCATAGGGCAGCTGGACATTTAGATAAAAGGAGAGAGACATTCAAGTGTGAGGAACACAGACCAAGCATTGGGCCCTTTGAGGCATGCCCATTAAGGAGCAAAGCAGGAAGATGATTCAGCCTCAGAATGCACTGTGAGAAGATGATATCCAAAACATATCAGGATAACATTTTCAGAGGGGAAAAGTGTTCTCAAGAAGAGGAAATAGTTGATATTATTGCATGTCAGGAAAGGATGAAGTCAAATGATAGCTGAAAAGAGCCAGTAAGGTTGGCAATATGAGCTCACTAGAGATTATGCAAGTTCTCACAAAAGTCATAAACGTATCAGCTTAAAACCACAAAGTCTGCTATTGCTGTTCAGACCCTAAGTTGTGTCTGACGCTTTGCAACCCCAGGGACTGCAGCACGCCAGGCTGCCCTGTCCTTCACTGTCTCCCAGTTTGCTCAAGCCCATGTCCATTGAGTCGGTGGTGCCATCCAACCGTCTCAGCCTCTGTCATCCCCTTCTCCTCCTGCCCTCAATCTTTCCCAGCATCAGGGTCTTTTCAAATGAGTCAGCTCTTCGCATCAGGTGGCCAAAGTCTTGGAGCTTCAGCTTCAGCATCAGTCCTTCCAATGAATATTCAGGGTTGATTCCCTTTAGGATGGACTGGTTTGACCTCCTTGAGAGTCTCCAAGGGACTCTCAAGAGTCTTCTCCAGTGCCACAGTTCGAAAACATCAATTCTTTTGTACTCAGCCTTCTTTATGGTTGAACTCTCACATCTGTACTTGACTATTGGAAAAACCATAGCTTTGACTCTATAGACCTCTGTTGACAAAGTGATGTTTCTGCAGGAATCCAGTATGGTGAAACTGGATTCTGTTCTCTGCTTTTTCTCCGTTGTCTCTTTAGTTCTTTACCAGGCTGAAGTCAAGGTATCAGCTGGGGCTGCAGTTCTCACCTGGGGCCCAGGGGCCTCTTTGCAACTCACTGGCTGTTGGTCAAACTCATTGTCTTCTCATGCTTTCCACCTGGGCCCTCCACCTTCAAGCTAGCAATGGAAGCTGGGTCGTTCTCATGCTTTGAGTCTCTCTCACTTCTTCCTCCTCCTTAAGTCTCATGTGCTGGCACTGGGCCCACCTGGTAATCAGCCTACCTTAGGGGCAATTGATTAGTAACCTGAATTACATCTGCAAAGTCCCCTCTGCCAGGTAATGTAACATCATTGTGAGAGTAAACACCGGAGGGTGTAAGTCACAGGGGCAAACTGTTACCTAGTGTGGACTTTTCTAGGGGGTTTTGAATAAATCACTGGAGTGAAAACCATATACCTTAGGGGCAATTGATTAGTAACCTGAATTACATCTGCAAAGTCCCCTCTGCCAGGTAATGTAACATCATTGTGAGAGTAAACACCGGAGGGTGTAAGTCACAGGGGCAAACTGTTACCTAGTGTGGACTTTTCTAGGGGGTTTTGAATAAATCACTGGAGTGAAAACCATATTGTGAGGTAAAAGTGTGTCTAGATCTCTCTGAAGAAGCTTGGATAAGAGGAAGAAAGAGGGGACTTCCCCGGTGGTCCAGTGGCTAAGTCTCTGTGCTCCTGATACAGCTGGCCTGGGTGTGATCCCTGGTCAGGGAACTGGATCCCACATTTTGCAGCTAAGACCCAGTGGAGCCAAATAAATAAATAAAAATAAATATTTTTAAAAAAGAAGAGGAAAGAGACAGCAATGACTAGAGGAGGACTTGGGCTTAAGGGTGGAAGGGGGTTGCCAACTGTCTCTTTTGGTGTACATTGGGTTCTATGAACCACCCAGGTCTGACCTCATCCCTGAGCTTGTGACTTTTATCCAGTGGCTGACCTGACATTAAATAGATGCCCAGAGGACATCTCGAGCTTAACTCACTCCAAATAGGACTCTTGATTTCTCATCTCCAGACTTTCCCCCCCATGGCACATTAACCATTCAGTGGCTTTATTTAAATCCCTGGAGTCACCCTTGATTCCTCTCTTCAGTTCATCTCTGCACCAGTCCACCAGCCGTCCCGTAGATCTTCAACTACTCCACCCTGGTCCAAGTCACCATCACCTCTCAGCTATATGGCTGCATAACCCAACTGGGCCCTCTGCTTCCACCCTGGATCACACGATCCATTGTCCACTCAGCAGCCTATCTCTTTCTCATTCTCTAAAGGACATCAGAGCCTATGTTTCCCCACCTACAGCCATGCACCGGTGCCTCATCACACTTAGAATTAAACCCAAATTCTTTTTTTTTTCCTTTGGTTGCACCACACACGACATGTGGGATCTTAATTCCCCAACCAGGGATCGAACGCATGCCCCCTGCAGTAGAGGAACTAGAAGCTCGGAGTCTTAACCACTGAGCCACCAGGGAAGTCCTAAACCTAAGTTCCTTAAAGCCTTCTGTGGCCTGGCCTCCGCCCAGCTCTCCACCACCCTCTCCTCTCAGTTCATTCCAGCTACCGTGACCTGTGACATCAGGATAATTTTTGCACCGTGGGGCCCCCTGCTTGGAGCACCCATTTGGCAGATCTTCCCACAGCAGACTCCTACTCATCTTTTAGGTCTCAGCTTCAGTGATATCTCATTAGAGAGGCATTTCCTGCTCCCCCGACTGCATATGTCATCTGTCACTCTCTGCCTATCTCCATCTTTGATCCACTCTTGTTTATTAATGGTGTTTGTTGTCAGCTCCTTGCCCACGAGAACACCGGTTTCCTGAAGTCAGAGACCTCATCTAACTTTTTGGCTGTCATTTCTGAGAGCTGAGAAGAACGTCAAGTCAGAGTTGGCTCTCAAAATACAAGTAAGTGATTTCAACAAATAACTCCGGGACTTCCCTGGTGGTGTGGTGGTTAAGAATCTGCGCTTCCCTTGCACTGGGCCTGGTTATGGAACTAAGATCCCACATGCTGCGAGCAACCCGACCGAAATATATAACAACTAAAAATTAAAAAACTAGTCGACAAGAACCAGGTAACTCTGGAGCGTGGATTCTGACTTGAGGCCTGTGGTTACAAAGATGCTATGGAGGATCCAAGGATGTTCAAGGCCAAGCAGAGGGGAGTCAACACCTTCGACTCACTCAAGTTCACAGTGGTTATCCGGGCTGTCCCTGAGCTCTGGCATGGGCATGCTTCAGAAACTTCCAGAGATAATACATTTCATAAGCTTTGTGCCAGCTTTACACCTACACGGACTCACCATGACCCTCCCCAGAAATTTCTTGTGGGGCACTGACCCTCAACACTGGTTAGTCATGCAGTCCTTGGGGGTTCTGCCTGTCAACCCCGCGGGCTTTGAAATTTCTTCTAGTCAAATCACCAAGCTCTTTCCAAGAAGAAATGGAAAAGACGTGTATGCCTTCCTGTGGGCGCTGTGTGTGTATCTGCACTGAGTCAGGCATCTGCCCACCTTGAGGGTAACCTCAGCATTTCCTTCCAGCCTTGCTTTCACCCAGGCTCGGAGGGCAGAAATGTTAAAGTGCTTTCTGGAGAAAAGCTGAGTAATGACTTTGCCATGGGTGGGACTTTTAGTGTCCCTCTTCCTTGCAACTGGCCCTTTATATATATGCCTCCCTAAGAGCATGGCGAGCACGTCTCACTCCAGCAGCTGTTGCCAAAGCAGCCTCGCTCTCTCCTGCCATGGTCTCCCCGTCAGGTATCACCGGGTCCCGTGGCCACTGATGCTGGGGGGCACGGTCGGGTCTCCCCAGACAGAGAGGAAGACTGGAGGGGCCCAGCCCGGCACAGCTCCAGCGCTGGAAGCTGGGGCGGGTGGGGGTATGCAGTCCATGCACCTCACAGCATCACTCTCTTTTTCCAGGATCCTCCGGGCTTGCCCTGTTCCTGCTCTGCTGTTCGGGAGCCTTGCTCTCCACCCACAGCCATCCACTACCACGAGACATACAATCAGCTGTAATCACAGAACTGCAGTTCTCATTTTCGAGACTCATGGAAGAATATGTAAGTGCCCACCAGATTTCTCTTCTAAGCCATTTCTTTAAAATGCCTTCCTTGGCCCCCAGAAGAAGCCTACTCTTTTTCAGACCAGAAGCTAGGGCTGTGGACACACCCGGAAGGGATGGGCACAGCTAGACGGGCTTTTGTCTTTCTCATTGTTCAGTTGCTCAGTCGTGTCCGACTCTTTGTGACCCCATGGACTGTAGCACATCAGGCTCCTCTGTCCTCCCCTATCTCCTGGAGTTTGCTCAGATTCATGTCCATCGAGGGGGCGATACTCATCCTCTAGCTCCCTCTTCTCCTCCTGCCTTCAATCTTTCCAAGCATCAGGCTCTTTCCCAACAAGTCGGCTTTTCGCATCAGGTGGCCAGAGTATTGGAGTTTCAGCTTCAGCACAGACAAGCTAAGATGGAATTTTTGTGAGGTTGGTGGTGGGGGTCAGAGACAGAGATTAGCCCAGAGAGCCCCAAGTTCAGTTTCTCATGCACCCCTACTTTTGTGGGCTTGTTCATCCCTGACATATTCGGTTCACAGGTAAATTCGTTTTCCTCCTGCCCTGCTCTTCAAAGAGCAGCCAATCTCAGCCTAAGCTGTATATGATAGCCCAGAAAATACAGGATGCTAAAATCCTCCTGTGAGTCACAAGGAGCGTCTCTTGCAGCAGATAAGGGCGGTTAACACATTAGATGTCTCTGTGTGTGTTACTTATGAATTAGAGCTCTGTCAGCTTCTAGCAGAGGCCCGGCTGAGCCTGACCCATGGCAGGGAAAGTGTGAGGCTGAGCACATGAAAACGCTCTTTCAGTTTCTCAGGGCTGTGGTCAAGACAGGAGCTCTTACACAGCTTTGAGTAAACAGAAGGCAACCCGTGGAAGTGATTCGTAAGATTGGCCTTGCTCTTCCCTTCCATCCTGGCACTTAAGCTTTAGCCTGGGCTTTTTTCTTGTTGATTTGCTTAGTTTATTTGTTTAACTTTGTCCAGGTTGGGTCTTCATTGCTGCACACGGGCTTTCTCCAGTTGGAAAGAGTGGGGGCTGCTCTTCAGTTGCGGTGTGCGGGCTTCTCATGGCGGTGGCTTCTCTCGTTGTGGGGCACAGGGTCTAGAGCAAGGGCTCAGAAGTCGTGGCATTGGCGCACAGTTGCTCCGCGGCTTGTGGGCTCTTCCTGGACCAGGGATGGAACCTGTGTTCCCTGCATTGGCAGGAGGATCTTAACCACTGAGCCGCCAGGGACACCCCTGCCTTGGCTTCCCTCTACAGATGCAAAGGCGGAGGCTGTTGGCTCTGGTGATCAGGCAGTTTCAGGTTGATAAGATGCTTCTAGTAACCACCACCTCCCACCCTGGCTGGGAGAGGGGGATATTTTTTTAAATTAATTTATTTTAATTGGAGGCTGATTACTTTACAATATTGTGGTGGTTTTGGCCATACACTGACATGAATCAGTACACGTGTCTCCCATCCTGAACTCCCCTCTCCCTCTTCCCTCCCCATCCTACCCCTCAGGGTTGTCCCCAGTGCACCGGCTTTGAGTGCCCTGTTTAATACATCGGACATGGACTGGTGATCTATTTCACATGTGGTAATATACATGTTTCAGTGCTATTGAGAGGGGGATATATCGGCTTTACATGGAGTCACAGAGAACCAGGAGCAGCATAGAAACGCAGACGCCCTCCCCTTCCCCACATCTGTGGGCCCCTGAGCAGCTAAGAGTGGATTCCAGAAGGTTGTGCGGTCTTCAGAGGAGAGGAGGTAGAGATGCACAGAAGAGGCAGGATGGAGCCATGCTTAGTGGCACAGGCTTTGGGAGTGGGGCCTGATGTGGGTTGGAATCCCACTCCATCATCTGATCTTGCACCAGCTCCACAAACCAGCTAAGCTTTAGTTTCTTCTGGGAGAGGGGACACTGACTGTCACAGCCTTGCAGGCTGTGGCACTGGTTAGATGAGCCGCTGAAGAGAAAGCACTGCCCAGGCCCCTTGGCTTGTTACTGATGTTTAGTTGCTCATTCGTGTCTGACTCTGCAATTCCCTGGACTGTCGCCCGCCAGGGATTCAGACTGTAGTCCATGGGATTCTCTAGACCAGAATACTGGAGTGGGTTGTCATTTCCTTCTCCAGGAGATCTTCCCGACCCAGGAGCTATCAGGATTTCTGGCTGCTTTGCAACACTAATGCTCACCCATTTCCCCTCCTCCTTCCACAGGAGCAGGAAGAGAAGGGAGTGGCAAAATCCTGCATGTGCCACATGCAGTGTTTTTCTGTGAGCCCCCAGCCGCCATACAACATCAACAGCTCAGCCGTCCTGCCTTATTTCAGAGCGATCAAATCATTTTTCAATGACACAAATAATTTTACTGATGTCATGGACCATCTCAAAAAACTTGAATTGCAACGTGCACCAGACATTTCTCTGCCTACAGACACCTATAAAAAAAAAATGTTCGTCAAGTGTGTTTTAGAAATGTTTTCAAAGTGCCTGAAATTAGTGGGCACTGAAGCCCGGAAGGTCACTGAAGACCATCTGGTTGACCCTGTTCCTGTTGAATGGCAGGAATGCAAGGAGCCTTAAAAAAAAAAAAAAAAAAGATGAGTGACAGCTGTGTATGAGAATTCTGCTGTGAGTTAAGTAAATCATTCTAGTTATCATCTCAATGAAGCCTCAAAATTGTGAGTCCTGGGAAGACTGAGATATAAATGTCTGAGCTAACCTGAAAATGATTTCAAGTTATGTCGTTGTTCTTTGTCTTGTTATTTATAGAATGTTTTTCTTCAGAAGACTTAAACTGTATTATACCCTTGTGAGGGCAGGAGGTGACAGCTATTTTAATTTATTGATATTTATCATACTGAGATTGTTAATGCTCCTTGGAGGAGCCCTTGGAAACTATTTAATAAATTATGCTGAATTTTTCTCATAACCTGTTTTGGATTTTGTGCATGGGTGAACAGTGGTGACTGAGGGGGTAGACGGGGTATCCAGGCTTGGTGGTGTTGGGGCTTAGGGTGACTGAGACATGCTGTAGAAATAAATAATATCTGTCACTGCTGCTTCTCCTCATTGGAAAGGCTTAGTGGCAAAGGATGATAATTTTGACAGTAGTAAGCATTTATTGGGCATCTTCTTGCCAGACACTGAAAGTTTCACTCTCTCCTCTCTGTATAGGTGGGGAAACTGAAGCAAGAAGTCATGTAGTCACTTACTCAAGACTACATAGCTGTTAAGTGTGTGTGGCTGGGGGACAGATTCAAGCCTTTTAAGAAAATGTATTCGTTTTTGGCTGCACTGAGTCTCCACTGCCGCCCGTGGGCTCTCTCTAGTTTTGGCGAGTGGGGCTTCCCTTCCTTTCAGTGATGCACAGCCTTCTTGCTGTGGGGCTTCTCTTGTTTCGGGGCACAGGTTCTAGGCACGAGGGCTCAGTAAGCTGCGGTGCACAGGCTTAGTGACATGTGGGGTCTTCCTGAATCAGGGATCAAACCAGTGTGCCCTCCGTTGGCAAGTGGATTCTTAACCACTGGACCACCAGGGAAGACCCTCAAGCCTACTCTTTACCACTCTGCCAGCCTTTGTTCCTTTCTGGGCAGCAACCAGGTCTTCGAGGCATTTAACGCCATGCCTGACACAGAGCAATCATTCACATGTCTATTGCCTAGCTCCCCACTAGACCCCCAGTGTCCTGGCTCCCCGGCTCCGGCAAAGGTCTGTTCCACCATTTCAACAGTGACACAGCCAGGGCCAAGGATTTCCTCATGTTAAGAGATACGTCCATAGCTGGCCACAGTACACTCAGCGATTATCTGGATGAATGGTTCTCCAAGTGTGGTCTCTGGATCAACAGCCTTGGCATCACCTGACAATGTGTTAGAAACGCAAAGCCCCAAGCCCCACTCCAGACTAGCCAGGCCTACGGAATTTGACACTCTGGGGGTGCAGCCAGCAACCTGTGTTTGAACAAAACCTCCGCATGTGTGCTCCAGCCTGAGAACCACTGTTGATCAGCGCCTTCATCTTCACCTAAACCAGGGGGAGACTGAAGCCCAGAGAGAGTATAATTTGCCCAAGTTCTCGTGTAAAAGGAACGAGGTTAGGACTCTGAGATACACAGTCCAGCCTCGGCTTCTCATCCTTATTTTTGTGGGTGTTTTCTTCTTCTTCTTCTTTCATTCTGTTGCTCACCTTGCAGGATCCTAGTTCCCCAACCAGAGACTGAACCTGGGCCACCATAGTGTAAGCACCGAGTCCCAACCCCCGGACCTCCAGGGAATTCCTTCTGGTGGGTATTTCTACTCCAGTCCCACACCAGGCTTTTAAAGTCCCCGAATATCCTAGCCTCCAGTGACAATGTTTTGATCAGTCCTTCCAGAAACACCCATGTGCTTGGACATCTATTGTTCCTTTTGACTGTCCTATGTTGGAACATTCTTACTATTGTTAGAAAAACCATCCAAAATGGGGACATAAGGCAGAAGGATGACCATATGTCCTTTCAAATAATAAAATTAATGTGTAGTACTCTGTGGAGATATAAATAAATAAAAAGGAGAAAAAGGACAAATGTTCCTTGCATAATTCTAGTTAACAAACATAAAAGAAGAAAATAGAAAATCACCATTAAGCACCACAGTAGTAACTGCTGAAGATAATATCGAGAGATGAAGGCTGAAATTAATGGGGGAAATGAAGGAGAAACATGAAATGTGCACAGGCTTCCAGCATATGTCTCCCAGTTTTCACTAATCATTGTGGTGGTTTTACCTTGCATCCACAGTCTCCAGGAGGTGCTCCAGCTGGACTCCCCTCTCCTTGACAGCAGGCTGGACAGTGACTTGCTTCTAAAGCAGAGTAGTGACATCCCTGATGGTCCAGTGGTTAAAAGACTTTACCTTCTTAAAGACCAGGCACAGGTTTGACCCCTGGTCATGGAACTAAGATCCCACATGGCTCCTGGACAAAAAAAAAAAAAA
>SJYX01006682.1:135790-151910 GCA_006410675.1 Oreotragus oreotragus | reverse complement strand
CCAAAACTCCCCGTTTCCCCCTCCCCCCAGCCTCCAGGAAATTTTGATCTCTCTCTGTTGCTCTGCGCTTGTCTTTTCGGTACGTTTCCTATACACAGAATCAGACACTATGTCTCCGTTTTTGTCCGGCTTCTTTCATTCAGCATCATGTTTTCAAGGTTAGTCCATGTAGTAGCCTGTGCCAGTGTTTATTCCTTTTTCCTCTTGAACATTATGGGATCAGCATGTTTTAAACACGCCGTCAAGGTCTGAGGTAGTTGGTTCACCTGTACAGAGGCATCTGCCTTGAAGCCTACTTTCCTCATTTCACAGGAACAAGAAAAATTTGGAGGGGAGATGGCCGAGGAGATTAGGGGTAGAAATTTGTCACTAAATCAAGACCACCCACCATAACACTACGCAAGAGGAAAAAAATCCAGTTCATCTTTGTCTTTCCTGATAGCACCGAGCTAGAACAGAGATGACCCCGGTGATAAGAATGATGAATCCTAAGTTATCTGGAACTCAACTAACAAGAACTGTCAAATAATTAGAATTTCTTTTGGTGATAACCTGCCAAAACCTAGAAAGAGGCCAAAAGATGATCAGATCTTAACATTCTGGTGACAAATCTAATATCTCCTCCATCAAATGATTTCCAGGGTCTGTCTTGTATGAATCAGGATCCCACATGGATTAACCTTGAAAACATAATGCTGAATGAAAGAAGCCAGACAAAAGTGGAGACACAGTGTCTGATTCTGTTGTTACACTCCAAAGTAAAAACATTTAAAAATCAAGTGCCGCTGATTTACAGAGGAAAGGAAAACAAACACGCCATCACGGGTCACAGAGAAGAAAACACTAATATGGTCATAGGACTCAGTTTTTTCAGAGGGAAGTTTTTGGACTGAGCTTAAACCTAAAGGCTTAAAACTTGCTCAGCTTATAAGAGAAGAGTCCAGAATATGAAGCTGCAAGAAAAACACTTTTAAGCAATGTCATTTTCTTATTCTGGAGATTCAAGATGTGAGAAGAAAAATCAAAAGGAAATAGAAAAGGCAATCAGATAATGAGAAAATGAAGAGAGGAGGAGGGAAGCAGAGAGAACAGAGAAAGAAATGCGTAAATGTGAAAACAAGAAAACAAATGTACAGTAAATGTGAAACTTGGGGGAACCCCACCAAGTAATTGAGAAAGGCAAATAAACAGAAGGCTCTCTTTCCTGCCCGTCCAATCAGCTTGGCCCGGTGGTGAGGCTCTGAAAGGCCTCCTCAGCCACTTCTGGAAACAGGTATCCATCTTATAAAAGGATTCTACCCCTCACCGGGAACGCTCCCTTGGCATCTTATCCTCATGGAACCTCCTAAGGAGACGATCATAGCTGGGACAGGATATACATAGACGCTAACATGTCCATAACAGCATTAATGAGAATATCTGAAACAAACAGGGAGGGACTTCCCTGGTGGTCCAGTGGTTAAGAATCTGCCTGCCAATGCAGGGGACACGATTTGATCCCTGATCTGGGAAGATCCCACATGCCATGGAGCAATTAAGTCCTTGCTACTAGAGCATGTACTCTGCAACAAAGAGTAGCCCCTGCTCCCCACAACTAGAGAAAGCCCACGTGCAGCAACAAAGACTCAGCACAGCCAGCAATGAATTAAAAAAAAAAAAAAGACTTTGCCTTCCAATGCATGGGCCACGGGGTCTATCCCTGGTTGGCGACCTAAGATCCCACAGGCCTTGTGGCCAAAGAAAAAAAAACATAAAACAGAAGCAACATTGTAACAAATTTAATAAATGGTCCACATTTAAAAAAAAAAAAAACCCTCAAACAAATTTTTAAGTAAAATCAATTAAAAAAGAAAATGAATAGAGAAACAAGAGTGGAAACCACCTATGTTAGTCCAGGCCACCCGAGGTGCATATACCTAGATCGGATTCACTGTGAAAAAAGGGTTGCTCTGCAGACAAAGCTGTGAGGGGAAGGGGAGGAGGAAGAGGTGGGTCTGGCCCCTGCAGAAGGGGCCAGAGAAGGAAGGAGGGTAGGGAGTAGCTTCTCACCTGTCAGGAAATCCTCCGAGTCTCTTTTCACAGGGATGTGTGTGTATTATTTTAGAAATCAGTAAATTAAACACACTTCAGATTTTGAAAGAAATAGCTGCCAGAGGAAAAAAGATGAAGAATGGAGAGGTTTGAAGGGTTTCACACCTATCGGTAAAATTCTTTGGCTGTCCCAAGGCTGTTCACCATAGTAGCGGGTCGTGAAATTTGTAGTTTCTTCTCTCTGAACTCTGAAATTGGGCTAGAGTCCACTGTTCACAGCTCTTCAGACTCCCAGCTGAATGGCACAAGCAAAGCAGAGCATCGGGGCCAAGCATTCCTTGCATAGTATAACTGATTTCTCAGTGTATCCAATATTGCTTCTCTCAGCCTTTCTATGGGCTATCCAAAACTGTGGTACTTTATCGCGAGGACTATTCAGAATGACAATTCTGAGGTTCTGTGAGATCCCAATTTTATTAATTTACTTATTCGAGGGCCCTGAAACAATTCTTCCTCCAACAGCTTTGGTGTAAAAGCAGATACTCTTGGGCTTTAGTTTCTGGTCTCTTCTCTACTTAGGACCAGATATAACCTTCAATAAGCGACTTCAGTTTTCTAAAGCATGCAATTGAGTTGTGTTTGCGGCGTGTGTGTATGCGCATATATGCATATTCAGAGTTGTGTAACCATCACCACCACCTTATTCCAGAACATTTTTGTCACCCCCAAAGAAACTTTGTGCCCCATAGCAGTCACTTCTCCTTCTCCCTTTTCTTCAGCTCCTGGCAACCACTAACTTACTTTTCGTTTATGGATTTGCTTATTCTGGACACTTCACAAAAATGGAAGCATACAATATGTGGCCTTTTTAGTCTGGCTTGTTACACAGCATACTGTTTCCAAGGTTCACTCATGCTGTAAGTACTCTATCCCTTTTTATGGCTGAATAATATTCCATTGTCAGCGAAGGCAATGGCACCCCACTCCAGGACTCTTGCCTGGAAAATCCCATGGACGGAGGAGCCTGCTGGGCTGCAGTCCATGGGGTCGCTAAGAGTCAGACACAACTGAGCAACTTCACTTTCACTTTTCACTTTCATGCATTGGAGAAGGAAATGGCAACCCACTCCAGTGTTCTTGCCTGGAGAATCCCAGGGATGGGGGAGCCTGGTGGGCTGCCATCTCTGGGGTCGCACAGAGTCGGACACAACTGACGTGACTTAGCAGCAGCAGCAATATTCCATTGTATGGATATGCCTCATTTGGTTTATATATTCATCAGTTCAAGGGCATTTGGGCTATTTTCATACTTGGCCATTATGAGCAATGATGCTATGGATATTTGCACACAACTGTCTGCTTGAGTCAGTTTCCATTTCTTTGGGGCACATGCCAAGGGATGGAACTGCTGAACCCCCACAGTAACTCTAACTTTTGGAGGAACTACCAAACTCATCCACAACAACCACACCTTTTTACATTCCTACCAGCCTTGTGCAAGGATTCTAGTGTCACCATATCCTCAAGAATACTTCTTCAGTTCAGTTCAGTTCAGTTCAGTCGCTCAGTTGTGTCCGACTCTTTGCGACCCCATGAATCGCAGCACGCCAGGCCTCCCTGTCCATCACCATCTCCCGGAGTTCACTCAGACTCACGTCCATCAAGTCCGTGATGCCATCCAGCCATCTCATCCTCGGTTGTCCCTTCTCCTCCTGCCCCTAATCCTTCCCAGCATCAGAGTCTTTTCCAATGAGTCAACTCTTCTCATGAGGTGGCCAAAATACTGGAGTTTCAGCTTCAGCATCATTCCTTCCAAAGAACTCCCAGGGCTGATCTCCTTCAGAATGGACTGGTTGGATCTCCCTGCAGTCCAAGGGACTCTCAAGAGTCTTCTCCAACACCACAGTTCAAAAGCATCAATTCTTTGGCGCTCAGCCTTCTTCACAGTCCAACTCTCACATCCATACATGACCACTGGAAAAACCATAGCCTTGACTAGACGGACCTTAGTCGGCAAAGTAATGTCTCTGCTTTTGAATATACTATCTAGGTTGGTCATAACTTTTCTTCCAAGGAGTAAACATCTTTTTATTTCATGGCTGCAGTCACCATCTGCCATGATTTTGGAGCCCAAAAGGATATTTTCCATTTATTTTATTATCACCATCTTAGTAGGTGTGATGTGGCCACTCATGGTGATTTTTAACACGCATCTCCCTGTGTTTAGTAGCTCAGTCATGTCCAACTCTTCGCAACCCCATGGACTGTAGCTTGCCAGGCTCCTCTGTCCATGGAATTCTCCAGGCAAGAATACTGGAGTGGGTTGCCATTTTCTACTCCAGGGGATTTTCCCGACCCTGGGATTGAACCTGAGTCTCCGGCATTGGCAGGGAGATTCTTAACCACTGACCCATCTGGGAAGCCCATGCACCTCCCTAACGACTAACTAGTGATGTTGAGCATCTTTTCTTGTGATCGTTAGCCACTCATATACCATTCAAGTCCTTTGTCTATTTTTAAATTGTCTATAAAGGTCCATTCAGATCGTCGTTTTTTTATTATTGAGTTGTAAGAGTTTTTTTAATATGTTCTGAATACAAGTCCATTGCCTTATGTATGATTTGCAAATATTGTTTTCCCCATTCTGTGGGTTGTCGTATCACTTTCTTGATAGCATCCTTGACCCACACAATTTTAATTTTTGATAAAGTGTACTCTATTTTTCCTTTGGTTGCTTGTGCTTTTGATATCAGCCTAAGAAACTGTTGCCCTGTTCACGGTGATGAAGATTTACATCTATCTTTTTCTGTCGCTAAGTCCCAACACCATCTGCTGAAAAGATTATTCTTTCCCCACAAGAGTCTTGGCATCCCTATCAAAAACCATTTTGACAGTGGATTTATAGGTTTATTTCTGGACTCTCAGTAGAATAAAATTCCATTGATCTACATGTCTGTTTTTGTAAATTTATCTTTTTAAAGATTTTTTTTTTGATGTGGACCATTTTTTAAAAGTTTTTATTGAATTTGTAACAATACTGTTTCTGTGTTATATTTTGGTTTATTGGCCTTGAAGCATGTGGGATTTTAGCTCCCTGACCAGGGATGAACCCACACCCCACCCCCTGNTTAAAGATTTTTTTTTTGATGTGGACCATTTTTTAAAAGTTTTTATTGAATTTGTAACAATACTGTTTCTGTGTTATATTTTGGTTTATTGGCCTTGAAGCATGTGGGATTTTAGCTCCCTGACCAGGGATGAACCCACACCCCACCCCCTGCAGAGGAAGGCAAAGTCTTAACCACCAGACCACCAGGAAGTCCCTCCATGTCTGTTTCAACGCTGGTACCACACTGTTTTGATGACTGTAGCTTTGCAGTGAGTTTTGAATTGAGAAGTGTGAGCCCTCCCACTTTGTACTTCTTTTTCAAGATCGTTTTGGCTGTTCTGGCCCCTTGCAAATATTTCTATATGAAGTTCAGGATCAACTTGTTCATTTCTGCAAAAAACACAGTTGTGATTCTGATAGGGATTGCACTGAATCTGTAGGTCACTTTAGGGAGTGTTACCATCTTGGCAATAGTCTTCTAATCCATGAACACAGGATGTCTTTCCGTTTATTTAGGTCTGCTCTACATTTTTTTCAACATTAAAAAAACTGAGGTGAAATTTACATGAGATGAACCATCTTAACATGTAAATTCAGTGGCATTTAGTACAGTCACAATGTCATGTAACCACCGTGTATATTAAGTCCCCAAACAGTGTCATTACCCCCAAAGAATCCCCCATATCCATTAAGTACACTCCTGTTCTCCCCCTGCCAACACCAGTCTGCTTTCCGCCTCTAAGGATTTGCCTGCTCTGGATGATCCGTTTCTGTGGCCTCATACAATATGTGGCTTTTGGGTCTGGTTCCCTTCACACAGCATCATATTTTTGAGGTTCACCTACACTGTGGCCTCTGTCAGTGCTTCACTCCTTTCTATGGCTGAATAATATTCCTCAACCATGCTTTACAGTTTTCAGTGCCAGTCTTGCCCTTCTCTGATGAAATTTATTCCTAGGTATTTTATCGTCTTTGACACTATCCTACAGGGACTTGTTTCCTTCATTTTTGGAGTGTTCACTGTTAGTGTCCAGCAATACAGCTGACTTTTGTGGATTAATTTTGTGTCCTGGGGCCTTGCTGAACTCATTGACTAGCTCTTAGTGGTATGTGTGTGTATCCCTCAGGGTTTTCTATACAAAGCACCTTGTCATCTGCACAAACGGAGTGTTTTTCTCCCTCCTTCCTCATAGGAATGCCTTGGGTTTCTATGTCCTGCTGATCTGCCCTGACTGCACCCTCCAGGACAGCACTGTCCAGTCCTGGAGACAGCGGACATCTCTGTCTTCTTCTTCATAGATGGAAAGCATTCAGGCTTTCATCATCCCATATGTTCACTGGGGGCTTTTCGTAGATGCCTTTATCAGGTGGAGGAACTCCCCTTCCACTACCAGTCCCTGGATGCTCTCATCATGGCAGGTAAGCCTTTGCTATCTCCAGTGTAGGATGAGGGTCATAATCCCCACCTTATGGGGTCTTTTGGGGATAACAATGGGTAACATAATGATGTATAGCACAGGGCCTGGCACCCATTGGCTGTCATCATTTGCAGGAAGCCCCAGAGTCAGACTCACTTGGGGCTGCAGCCCCGCTTCGCAGACATCAATCAGTGATGCCGTGGGCAAGTTCTGCGACTCTCTAAGCCTCAGCTTCCTTATCTCTACAGCAGGGATAATCGGAGGACCTGTTTCGTGGGGTTGTTGCATCGTCCTGGGCAGGTCGCGGTAGATGTAACATAGATCATACGCTCAGAACACTAAATCTCTGCGCTTGGGGAGATGAGTGATAAAACGAGATGCGGCTCCTGTCCTTAGGAAGAGGTGATGTTGTGAATGCGGTCTTGACATTCACAGTACCGGGTGGAAGGGGGCATGTGATGCCAGCGACAGAAATGCAGCACCCGTGGTAGTTCAGGGTCCGCAGTGGGGTGGCCCAGGCCAGAGCTGGCTACAGACGGGGGAAGCCCTGGGCCTTCCGGGGTGGGGATGGGGGAGGGGGGCACATAGCGAAGAAGCTGCATAGGCACAGCGGGTGCCGTGTGCCTGGAGCCTGTTGTGGGAGTCAGTGTCAACGCTAAGCGGAAGGCCAGGCTAAGGGCGGGTGTTCTCGAAGAATAAGTTCTCAAGGGCTGGGAGCGGGCCTCAAGGTTTTTGAAAAAGGGGTGGTGGTGGAAATCTCCCTGCTATTTTCAGGTCAGCGCTGGGGAGGTTGGTTGGGAAGTAGCTCAACTCTGACCCATACCAGCTGTGCCTGCAGTGTGGCCTGGGACCATAGTCAGTGACTTTGTGGAGAAAGAATTCACAGCACAAGGATGTGACGGATGAAAAGGAGACAGGCAGGATGATGTGTGGAAAAAAGGCCCAGAAGGACTCCAGGGTATTAAAAAGGAGGATGGTTTCAGTGATGGGCTAATAAAAACAGGGGTCATGGAAGAGGGGCTGGGGGAGAAGGTGGGCAAGAAGAGTGAGAAGAGCTGACACTGGAGGTGCTGCCTATAAACTGGCACGTTGAACCCTTACAGTGATCCGGTGGGGCTGGTGTAATTAGTATCCATATTTTATAGCTGAAAGGTTTGGGGGCCCAGAGGGGCTCTCACTTGCTCAAGGCAGTGGGGAGCCAGAGGGTGAAGAGTCTGGCTTTTTCTCTAAATGCTACAGGAAGCCATGGTTGAGCACGGGATGACCAGTGTTGGTAGGTGTCTTTAAAAGGATCCTGCCAGCCATGTGGGGGACTGAGGCAGGAGCAGCAAGAGGAGGAACCTGGGAATGTCACACTGTTGGGGTGGGGGCTGGGGGTGGGGAGAGGTCATTGGATTCTTGATCATTTGGGGGAACCCACTGACAGGACTGCCTGGTAGATTAGAGGTGGGAAGTGAGGGGAAAGGATAGAACGAGGGGGCCGTGTGAATTTCCAGCATGAGCGACTGGGCAGGTGGTGGCTTCATGTGAAGAGATGCTGAGTATCTGGGTGCATGCGTTCTAGGCTGGGGAGGGTGAGAGATAAAAGGCGGGCTGGTTACGAGGGGAGAGACTTCAGATGCTTGTGGGGAGAGAGGAAGGAGTCAGCAGGACAAAGAGAAAGCTGCTCAAGACAGAAGAGGCAAGAGCCGGGCAAAAGCCCCAGTGGAGAGGGAGGGCAGAACCGACCCGAAGGGAGGTGTTACATCTGATCAGTGTCTCTTCCCGTAAAACGTGCTCTCCCTTGTGGGTCTCGGCCCTCTGCTTGGCTGACTCTGGTCCTGCTGGGCCCTGGTTCGGGGGAGCGGTCGCTACCCGACCCCTCCCTCAACCCCAGAGGTGGTTCCTGCTGCTCCTCTAAGGCACCCCATGCTTCTCCCCATCCCTGCACATCAAGACGCGGTTTTGTTGTGTCTCCAGTAAACTCACTGTGTGACCTCCGAGCTGAGTCCAAATTCAGCCTTCAGCTCATGTGTCTTGATCCAAGTCTGGAGGAAAGAGAGCAAACTGGGTGAGCCTCCGGCAATTTTGGGGGTGGAAGGAGGTGCAAAATCGATGCTTTGTCTATCCCAGGGTGTGTGTGTGGGGTGCTCAGTTAGGCTGGGGACTCAGGAGACACCAACGGGTTGGCATCCGGGCTGTGAGACGACAGGTGAGGGGGCAGGTGGAAATGGCCCCATCCCCTCCACCAACATGTATGGTATCAACCTGCCCTGCTTAGTCACACCAGCGGGAGAGACAATCAGACAGGCTAGATCAAGAGATTAGACTGTTTGCTGTACAAACCCATTAAGGCAGGAAAGTAGACAAAGCTTCCCCCCCAACCCCCCCCCCACCAACTCCCTAAACAACAAGGGTTTTCTAGGTAATGATTCAGTGAAACAGAAAATCAGATCAATCAGGTCTCCCCATTCCCCAGGGTTCTCATTAACTCTGACTGCAGTCTTTCACAAAGCCTTTGGGAGTTTTCAAACGACGGACACTGCAGGCATAGATGCAGTTCTAGGAAATGGTACTCAAAAGCACATTTACTATTAACAGATGAAACCCATATGGCGTCTGGGATGTGCTTCAAAATAACGGGGGCGGGGTGAGGTAGATACCAGAGAAAACTGGCCCTGAGTCGGTCATCTTTTATAGTGGATGGTTGGGTACATGGGGCTTCATCGTACTGTTCTCTCTACTTCTGTGTTTGCTGGAGATTTTCTGAAATAAAAAGGTAAAAGCGCACGTTGAGTGTGACCACACCAGCCTACACAAGGCTAGCTTCAGAATCTGACAATCAGAAAAGAGCGACTGAGAAGGTAAACTGTGCTCTACAGAATCAAGTCCAAATCCAAGACGAAGTGCTCTCAAATGCCATTTGGGAACTGTTCTGATCACATTTACAATCCGAATGAGTAAAGCTGATGCTTCATGTTAAGCACAAGCTCGTAGTAGCCAGCCTCTAAACCCTGCAGGACTCCTCCACGTCTGCACCTGCCGGTTGCACCCACCCCCACCCCCAGCTCTTCGGGCTCCCCACACCCTCCGCCTGTCTGACACAGAGCTGGGCAAGGGGTAGCTGGGTTGGTGGAAGGGCGAGGGGCTGATGGTCCCTGAACAGGTTCCCTGGGTACCCGCTGTGCTGGTTCTGAGCTGGGCACAGTGGTGGTGGTGGGCCCCTTGATCTGACGGGTCTCAAAACCTGGCGGGGAACATGCACAGTAATGACCAGCATCCCAAGATAATAGAGTTGTCTGAGGTCTGATTTGGTGTGTGCATGTGTGGGTGTACACATGTGTGAGTGTACACGTGTGAAAGCTCACGTGTGTTCATGTGTGAAAACACAGTGCACCTGTGTGCTGGGGGGTGGGGCAGGAACATTAGGGCTGGTTTCTGAAGAACTGACATTGAAGGATTATATTGGGAAGAAAGAGGGCCTTCCCTGATGGTCCAGGGGTTAAGGCTCTGAGCACCCAATGTAGGAAACCTGGGTTCAAGCCCTGGTCGGGGAAGTAAGATCCCACATGCCTCAACCAAGCCTGCATGCTACAACTGGAGAAGGTTGTGTGCCACAACGAAGACTCAGCACAGCCAAAATAAAATAAATACATAAACTGGAAGAAAGAATAGGAGCTATTCAAGAAGAGGGGTGGAGATGGGCAAAGTCTTGGGCAGAGGGAGGAGGCTTTGGGAAAACCTGAAGAGAGAAACCAAACCAAACCAAACCAAGCAGGCCTGCTCAAGGCACAGAAAAGAGCAAAAATGAGGCTGGAAAGAAGCAGAGGAAGGACGGGCTCGACGGAGAGGGGCGGACTGACCTTTCCCTGGAAGCCCTCGAAGGAGTCAGCGCCGTGACTGGATTTGGACCGCCTCAAGCTCCCATGGACCGTAAGGCCGAGGCTACAAGACAGAGAAGGGAGAGGACATCATCGTGTGAACCTGAGGAACGACGGCAACTTGGACTTGGGTGGTGATGACAGTGGGGCTGGAGAGAAGTAGATGGTGTGTCTGGAAGACTTCCAGAGGACACGTGAGACAGGACTCGGTGTGGGAGAGGGGATGGCACAGGTAAGCCTCTGGATTCGGTGGATGGAGGATGCAGACATTTTTAGAGGATGCAAAGTGAAAACTCCAGCCTTCTGGCCCTGACCCACGTGGCCTCGCCATCTCAGAAACGACTGATGTCTTCCTCTGTGAAATGAGGAAAACCACGCCACTGACTCAAGAACTGTCCAGAGGTGGTCCAGTGCCCGACGCTGAGGCAAGCAGGCTCCACCGTCCTGGCCTCTTCCCTCGAGACAATCTGTTCCCTCTTTCCCCACATCCAAACCTCCCTTCTTCTCCTAATTATGCCCTAAGTATCTTTTGAAATTCCAGACCTAACATGTGGCCAGACTCAAAAAGCTGATTATCTCAGTGGAAACCAAGTTCCTTCTCGCCCCTAGGAGTCCATGAACCACTCACCGATTCATCAGGGGCCCCTGATTCTCAAGGCCCCAGATCTTGCTTTGTGTCATGAAGGTGTTTTTCCTCGGGGAAGGCGTGGGGGTTTGATCAGACAAGAGCCTGCGTATCAACCCACTGCATTTTAGTCAAGAGATACGGATCTGAACAGTTGTTCAGTGAAACAAGACAGCGGCTCTGGAGAGGGGCCGGCAGCCCAAGAGGCCAGCACAGCTCACCTTAAGAGTCATGCTGCCCAGGCACAAGGAACTCGGGGGTGGGGGGGGGGCGGTGGGCATGGGAAGATGGGAGGGCAAAAAGGGCTTTTAGATTAAGCAGAAATCAAAGTTCTCTGCACAACAAAGGGACATCTCTGCTGGTCAACTTTCCAGCATCTTCCGTGTATGGTATTGAGTCGACAGTCAGCAAGGAGGCCCCTGCCCCCTGGGGCATCATCATGACATAGACCCCGCTGGGTGCTGGCCTAGGGCTGGCCCTGCTGATGGCAATCTGCGCTTTCTGGGAGCTGGACATTCGCGATTTCACGTGACCCTGACGACCACCCTGTAAAGACTCCAGGGTGGCTGCCGTTTGCCCAAGCGCCATGTAAGGAAACGGGCACTTTGTTCAACACGTGGGAGAGCTAGCAGGAGTGAGCCAGGCATGGGCACCCCTCTGCCCCCATCTCATTTTATCACCCCCTCCACTGCTCCAACCGGGTTAGCAAAGAACACATGCCACAGGCTTTTCCAAAAATACGGCTTTTTATTGTCTTGGATGCAAACAGTTTGGGAACTGCATTGTAGTGTTGGATACAGCTGGTGGAACCGTGCTTTTCGACAGTGGAGCATGGACGACCGAGCTCAGGGTGGTGCAGGCCTGAGGGAGCCTGCCATGAGCAACACTCTTCTTGGGCTTTTCTTTTTCTGCCCATGAGGGGTGACTTGTCTCCTGGGTGGGGAGCCCGGACACAGTCACCGGAGAGCATGAACCGTTTGCGCCGTGAGCTGAAACCCGAGAAAGGAAAAGGTGCTGTTTCAGCCGTGGCATTACACAAGCAAAACAAGAGGTGTGAACAGATTCAGACAGAGCGGCCCGGGCACCACGGCCGCCTCCCGTGAGAACGCAGCCTGGGCTGCGCGGCCCCCCGCTGGGGCCCTTCCTGCTTGTAGCTTCAGGATGCTGACTCAAGGGACGCGCCATCAGACTTCAGTTTCTCCTGACCCTTTCCCCCACCTCGGCCCTTGAGGGAGGCCCATCTCTTTTAGAAACCCAGGAGAGAATTCTTCAGAAGAGTGAAGCCCAGGGTTGATTCTGGAACTAAAAGTTTGACTGGGGGATGGAGGTGAATTTTGCTACATAATCGTTAAGAAATTTCATAAAAATAGAATTCCATTGAGTAAACACACACACACAGGCTTGTGCAAGCACACACACGTACACACACACACACAAAGCCAACAATCAGCAGGAAAAGTTCCCTTTTCTTTCTCAAAGGCTGACTTTTCATAAGCCTCAACAGAAAACAGCACCTCCCCCTGCCGCGTGGTGAGCGGGGAAGGCCAAGTCCCTTCGAAGGAAAAGAAAATCTGGCAGGTGATCTGTGTGGAGGCACCCGGTGGGTCGTAAGGCTTCTCTCTGTTCCTGGAGCCCCTCCAATCCCCAAATCTGTCTGCTAGGTGGGTTAAGGCCATGGCAACCACTAACATGTATGACACGTTGAAGGTTCAAGCTCCTCCACCCTGCACCCTCGCTCTCCTCTCCGGTCACCTCATGTTCAGATGAGGCGAAAATCCCCTTTTAAGATACGAGGCGCTGGAGCACAGAGCCAAAAACCACAGCCCACTGCTGCTCGTGCGCCCACATCGGGGCTCCTCGGCTCCCTTTCTGGGCAAGCTCACCACCTGGGAGGCACTTTGCAAAGCTGCTCCAGCGAGCAGCGTTCTAAGCCTGCCCACCAGACGAGATAAAAACCCAAGTGGGGCAGGTCAGCCGGTGCTGGGCCAGGTCCACACTGCACAAGTGTGCAGGAGGCCCATGCAGATGGGGGCCCCCGGCACCACCCACCACCCCGGCTCCACGCTGACAGCCCTCGTTTAGCTGCACCGTGAGAACCGGTGGCCACCTTGACAGAGACAGCGAGCCTGCCACTCAGGATTCTTCCAGGCGCGCAGAGGGGAGGCCCAGGCTGAGGACGCAGGGGCGCTGGGACCACACCCTCCTGGTGGGGGGGGGTGCCTGTAAGATCACTGCACCCCCTCACCTGAGGAGGGATAAGGGAGTTGGCCCCACCCTGTGGTGCCATGTCCCCCTGGAATCGAAGTTTCTCTTTCTACTAGCCGGAGCGAAAGAACCTAGAGAGCGGACCTCTGTCTGGCCGGGAAGGTGGGGTCGGGTCACCAGGACAGAGTGGAGGAAGCTGAGTGTATGGGGTCGCCCGTGGCACCCCACCACCCTCTCCCCAAAGAGACCCAGTGCTCACATCAGCACCGACTCCTGATGACAGGACTCTCCCTTGTGCCCTGAAGACCCCGGAAAGCGCCTGCCTGCCAGTTTGGGGACCTCCTGGGTGTGCATGTGGGGCGACCGGTTGATGTGTAACCTGCCTGAGACAGAGGCAGGGACAGGCCGGCCAATCTCAGAAAGCCCCGCTCTTTCCCTGCGTTTCCCACTCGTCGTCAAAGGGCAACCAGCGGTAGGAAGGGAGCTGATGGCACAGAAAGATTTCACAGAAACACTTTCAGAGACTCTGTGCCAGGCAGGCGTTTTTTTTTTCTTTCAGACTGATTTTTGTATCCTCCAAAATCAGCGTTTTTAAGTCTCTTTTACAGGAGAAGAGGTGGGGTGAAAGGGAGTGTAAACAAATCAGAGCATTCACTGGAGGCAGCTGGCAGAGCAGCCCTGGGGGTCCCCGCACCCCGGCCGGGGACCCCAGGACAAAGGTCAAAGCTAGGGCCACCCCCCTGTCTGGCCAGACTCAGTGGGCAAGACTCCCAAACAAGAAAACTTCTGGAGCAAGAAACAATTGTGTCTGTGTTAAGAAATACAGCTTTGTGGCCCTATAGCCGGGATACTGGTGAGCACCAAGAAAAATGGGTAAGTAAATATCTCAAAACAAAACATGCATTGAGTTAACCGTCTGCTGGGACACACTGCATATACGCACCCGCACGCGCGCGCCCACACACAGACACACAGACACACACGCGCGCCCTTCAATGCCTCATACAGCCTAACAGCTTTAAATATTTAAAAAAACAGAATCGTGAACATTAAATCAGCCAAAGGGCAGGAGAGGTAGGCCAAAGAAGCAAGAGGCCAATTTTATATCCCATGGAGCTAAAAAAAAATAAAAACACACACTCCCAACAGGGGGTGGGGAGAAAGCTATTGATCTCAGAGAGGTCGTGGCTGGGCTGAGCTCCACGGCCGCCCACGCAGTTGACAAAGGCACAGGAACAGGGGTGAGGCTGAGCGCAGGACCCTCTGCAACCCCTCGTGGCCGGGAACGTCTCTGATTTTCCTCTGTTTTCCTTTCGAGCCTCGCAGTGCTCTTCCCCCTTGGAGGGAGACCTCATGTCTACCCGGGGAAGGCTGGGCTCTCATCCTGCCTCTCAGGGGACACGCAGGGCTGGCCCAGCCTGTCTTGTGCCCGCCCCTCAGGAGAGCCATCCAAAGGCCTGTAAACATGTTTTCTGGGGAGGCAGAGGGGGCCGCTGGGGAGCTCCTGACAGGGCCGGCACACAGATGAGGGGATGGAGGCAGTGGCATGGCTGGCCACCCAGGGAGGAACCCCCTCCGTCCTCCATCAGCGGAGGCTGAGGTGGGGCTGCCCCCGGGGCACCTTCCACAGGCCTCCAGGAGCCAGTGGGAGCCTCCAAAAGGATCCAAACTTCAGCGGGCGGCCCGCAGCAGCCCCGCCACTGATCTGCCGAGCCCAGCAGGACTCCTGGCCTAGCCCTTGCTTGGGCAGGTCTCCATCTCGGGCAGGGAAGACAGAGGTTGAAGGGGAAGCCTGCCGGCAGCCTCTGAACTTCACAGCAGGACGTGAAAAGCACATTCTTTCAATGAGGAGGTAGCCCTGGCTGGGCTTCCTGAGTGTTAGAGAACATCCTTCTGCCTGCAACTGCTCCTGCAGACATGGCGAGAGGAGGACTGGCTCGGGCCCCCATCCTCCAAACCCTTCCAGGTGTAACTCCCACCTTCGGAAACAGCCTGCTGCCCCCACAGTCCTCTGCGTGGACCAAAGCGGAGTTCAACTCCTGACTGTCTGATCCAGAGCCGCCTGGAGACAGCTCCGAGGCAGCCACCTCGGAGCTCTGTGTCGACCGGTCAATTTCTGCCTCCAAATGCAAGACAGGGCAGATGCCGGGGGTGCTGGCGTCTTTGGTCCAGAACTAGGATGGATGGGCTGGGACTCCCGGCTGGACAATCCAGGTCAGGGGACCCGGCAGATGGCAGCACCGTGGAGCCTGCAGTTTCACACGCCGCACCCATTGGGCTGGGACTCCCGGCTGGACTATCCAGGTCAGGGGACCCGGCAGATGGCAGCACCGTGGAGCCTGGAGTTTCACACGCCGCACCCACTGGGCTGATGGTGTCCATCAAGCACGGCTGTTCCTGGCTTGGAAACAGGTGGGGCATGAGGGGGCAGGGCCTGGCTGAGCCCCCGCCACATGATTCCCGGGTTGGTGCCATCATGGCTGCCTCAACCACAAGTGGAACCAAATCCACTTGTGAACAGACCGTAGCGCTGCCCGTAGCACCGCCCGGGGGACCTCCAGGACTGAAGCAGCTCCGCGTCACTGGTGCTTCCGTTACCCTCTGGGGACACACACCCACTGCTGTGCACACATGTGCTATAGGGTTTCCCGGCCCTGCGAAGCCCGAGCCGACATCCGCTCTACTAGGTCAGAGTCAGGGGAGGAAGGAGGAGGCCTTCCAACAGCCCAGGGGTGCCAGAGACGTGACAGGAGGGCACGTCCCAGACAGCAGCTGGGAAGGACCCTGGCGTCCTAACTTGCGGGAGTGGGCGAGGCCTCCTCCTGCCCATTGGCTCCCTGCACTGGTGCCACGCCCCCTCCCCCCATCCCCC
>SJYX01006682.1:67466-126935 GCA_006410675.1 Oreotragus oreotragus | reverse complement strand
GGCGGGAGGGGGGCCTAATGGCAAGATGGGGGAAGGAGGCGGCGGGGCGGGGCTGGGCGAGAGCAAAGGCATGGTAAACACAGGCAGGAAAGGCTGGGGGCCGCTCAGGGGCGGTGCTGAGGGACCCAGGTCTGCCGGCTGGATGAAGGGGTCCCCAGGCTGGGGCGGGTGTTCACAGCCCTGCCCACTCGTGGGGTCCATGGCAGAGGCTGCCGGGGGCGCGATGAAGGTGTCGGGGAGGCTTGCAGTGGGGAGAGCGGTAGGGAGAGCGGTGGTCGGCAGGATGCTCTCCTGAGGAAGGAAGAGAAGAAGTGACCAACGAATGCTCAAGTCACACAGCTCGCCACCACTCTCCAGCGCTACACGCCACGGAGCCCAACACGTACACTGTGTGTTTGGGACACAGCCCCGGGCAGAAGGGACAGAAGCAACGTCTCCCAGGCCCGGGACTCCTAATCTGGGGGAGATGGAGCTGGGTCTTCCCAGGTGCCGGCAGGGGTCTTGTTTCCTTTGGGGACTTGTGATAACACAGGGCTCAGACACAGTGACTGTCTGCACACACTTGGCTCACAGCCTGGGGATATCCTGTTTCTGGAGTCCGGCGGGGTCCCCCCAAAGTCCCTGCTATCTTCTGTTACAGAGCAGGGGCAGCCTGGCTCACAGCTGCTCAGGAGGCTCCCCCAGGACACTGTCTCGTATCAACTTCTAAGAAGGTCAGGTCTTCCTAAAAGGGAAACGCTATAAGGAATCAATTGTTCTGGTCTCGGTCACTATAGAAGAAGCTCTTCCCCGAGCCAGATGGAAGAAGCAGGGGCCAGGGCACACTAACTGGATACTGAGAGGCTCTTAAGGGCAACAAACCGTGCCTCCTTCAGCTCAGTGGCCCCAGCTCCTGGTAGCCGACTTGTGCTGAGTACGTAGCAAAAAGGAAAAAAAATACAAGGAACTTCTTAGCAACCACATTTTTCTTTGCTATCTCACTGGTCCTTTCTTTTTAAAAAAAAAAAAATTTTATTTTTAATTGAAAGATAATTTCACTGGTCCTTTCTTAACTGGTCAAGACAAAGCTCACCACACACAGGTTATCTGGGGCCTTAGGGGGGAGCATACATTTACTGAGAGCTCCTCCCACCTTGTGGACACCTACGGATGCTCTCTAGGAGGGCTAGAATAACTTCTCTACACATTATATGTGAGTCCAGCACACTTCGCCACAGAGGTCTGATGACTGGAAGCCTGGTGCCCTTTCCCTTTCGCCAAGTTCCCTCTACCTGAGCAGGTGGGCTGTTGGGATCTGGTGCAGGCGCTGAGGCGGGTGCAGGCAGCATGGAGCCAAAGATGGAGCGGCTGGAAGAGAAAAGGTCTGAAAGACAACATCGGGGGCCTGTGAGCTCTGTGCCTGTCATTTCACTGAATTAAGATCCAAACAAAGTGGGCACTGAACCCCACCTTACCCAGAGGAATGCCATGGCCAGAGGGCACCCCTCCACCCCCACTGAGGTAACTCTGCCGAAGCAGGCCCTCTGACTGGAGTTGTACATGCTGGCAACCAGGGTGGGCTCTGAAACACCACCAGGCCTTGGTGGCACCTGCGTTTAACGATGGCGGGAGCTCGAGGATCATTTCTAACTGCAGGGAACCGCAAGGCGGCAGCTGTGTCGCCAGCACCCCCTGCTGCCTAGAGGGAGAACTGCTTGCAGTCAAGGCCGAACCTGGGGCTCTGGGACCCGCAGGGTGAGAAACACTGCAGGCCTTGCAGCTACTACCCCTCAAAAAGCAACCTTTGGATGAATTCTAAGGCCGCTCCCTGACCCATTCTAACAGTTCCCCTCTATGAAAGGGAAGCCCGGTCCACTCTGTTCTGGGCAAAGAGAGACGCAAGCTCTTTCTCTGCCCCAAGTCCTCACCCTGGAAGGGCTCAAAGGTGTCCATGAAGTCCAGGTTGGGCTGCAAAGGAATCAGCCCAGGTTGAATCATGTCTGCGTTTCCCAGGTGTGCTATTAGAATAAAAAAGGAGACAGAGGGATTGTTTGGCCTTCTCAGTCCATGATGTGGGAATGTATCAGGGGCCCAGATCGGATCTTCCGGGCCCTACTCGAATTCTCCTGGGAACAGGAGGAAGGTAGGCCACTGGCTAGGATTTCTCCGGGGGGTTCATGGGCATTCTCCACCCTCTGAGGGTGGGGAAGAAAGTGAGTTTCCAGGGGAAAGATAAACTGAGTATCTGGGAGCAGACGCCCTGCTGTGAACAGCTCTGCAGAGACCCCTTGGGGCTGCCTTCAGTCCTGGACTCCTCCTGGAGGGTTAACTGGATGGCTGCAAGCTCCCAGGTGAGAGGCCAAACGACTGGAGTGCAAACGATTTTCTCGAGAGTGAGTCTCAGCCCTGTCACTGGCCCCAGGCCCATGTCCTCAGGTGAGGGGACAGGATCAGAAATGTGAAGCTCGTTCAGACCAAACCCCGCACTGTTCCCTGGCAGCGGCACCATGGGCCCAATGGGGACCCCATACACCAAGGAGGTCGGCCACGCCTTCTCCTCAGTGCTCCCCCCAAACAAGCGACAGAGGCTCAGGGATGGCCCCAAAGCAGAGCCTGCCCTGGGGGCTCCTCCTGGGGTGGAGACGGCACCCTTTTCCGTCAAGGATCTGGGGGTGGGTTACCTATTTCACGGGGGTTGGGCCAGGCCACGGGCGGGTGGGAGGAGAGTGTGGAGAAGAGGGTGTCGCTGAACTCCGACATGAGCATGTCCGTGTCCAGCAGCGTGTCCTCCTCCATGGGGACTGGCGTCTTCCAGCCGTCCCGGTGCTTGTGCCAGTAAAGCATGTCATCGTCCTACCACCAACGGGGGAGGGAAAAGCTAAACGGGCATGGTGACTCGCGGGTTCTCAGCCAAGTCACGCTGGGGAGACACATGGCCCGGTTTCTCAGAGCGGCAAGGGCTGACAGGTGAGAGACGAGGCCAGGGACGGGGACCTGCAGAGAACTGGCTTCTCTCCTTTATGTCCCTCTTCTGGCCCCAGGGAGAGCCCACGTCCCCACCGCCTTCTACTGCGGTGCTGGGCCAGCCACGTCACTGCTGTTTCTTGTAAAGGGGCAGGTCCCGTGAGGGTCCTCATGGCCCCCACACTCGCTCACCTGGGCCAGGCTGGAAAGGTCCTCATCCTTGTGCTGCTGGAGCTGCAGAGAAAGGAGAGAGGGACAAGGTGGTCCCCCAAGGCCCTCAGCCTCTCCTCCCCGGAAGATGATCACTTTCAGAAGCATCTAGGCCTTCTCTCTCTGGGAGGAAGGTGGCAAGAAGGATCCTGCCACTGCCAGCCCCAGGCTGAAGCTGGGCTCAGAGATGCCTGACCAGCATTTGTGGAATAAACAGCCCCAGCTCCAATCTGGTGAGACTGAGCACAAAGGTCACACAACCAAAGCAGGCCACCACTTGGGCTGGGCTAGAACGAGGGGCTGCAGGGGCGGTGGGGGGAGCGGTGGGCAGTGGGCTGACAGCTCTGAGCCAGAGCCTCAGGGGTCAGTGTACTGAGTAAATATGGGCTGGAAGTCCTTTTCAAATGTATTTGGCTGCACCGAGTCTCAGTTGTGGCATGTAGGATCTATATAGTTCCCTGACCAAGGATTGAACCCGGGTCCCCTGCCTGGGGAGCACTGTGTCTTAGCCACGGGACCACCAAGGAAGTCTCCAGATACCCTTTTCTTGAAGTAGGTTCTCCACTTGTGATACTCCCGGATCACGATCTCTATGCGGCTTTTCCAGTACTTTCCTTCCGTGGTGATGGCCTGTGGGAGAGACGTGGGGCAGAGGGATGAGGCGGTACTGGGTTTTATTCACAGAGCTCACCCTGCTAGCAAATAAGTGTCTGGCTCCAGACGTCAGGCCTGGGCAATCCAGCTCTGAGTCACCGGCTGGTTGCCTGCGGCTTCATCCACAGAGTGTGTTGGCCTCTTCTGGGCCATGCCCAGCCTCTGAGTGAAGGTGAGCTTCCACTAGGTTATCTTACCCCCGCCAGATAACCTAGGGGACTTTGGGGGCCCAGGGTCCAGAGGTTGGACTGGAGTAAGGCTCAGATAAAGTGCTCGGCAGGGGAGAAGCACAGAGATCCCAGAGCTGGAGGACTGCCAGAGACTTAGGCTGGCTCTCAAATGCCCTGAGGCTCCACCACATTTCCAAAGAGTGAAAACAGCCAGTCACAGAAGGTTCCGGCAGAAAGTGAACTCCAAGGTCCAGCTCAACCTTCCCACCATGCAGGGCAGGAGCCCCTTTCACAGTTATCTCTGAATTCTGGTGACCAGGAATCATGACAGCCTCAGAGAGAACACCTCACTTTCACATTTGTTTCTTTTGATGGCTGCAGAATATTAAAGCAAGTCTCAGACATCCTATCATAAATGTCATATAATTTCACCTAAAGTACTTCACTATATGTCTTAGACAGTGAAGAATTTCCAGAGTGAATAATACAATACTATTCAGATTATATTATTTGCAGCCAAAGATGGAGAAGCTCTATACAGTCAACAAAAACAAGACCAGGAGCTGATAAAAAATTGGTATTAATGCTCGAGAGTGAGGAATACCTCAGTGGGACTAAAGCAGGGGCAGGGGTCTATGTAAGGGGGTGCACACAGGGGAGGCTGCCATTTTAGTTAGGGCAGCAGGAAAGGCCCCTATGAGAGGAGGTGTTAGAGAAAAGACCTGAAGGAAGTGAGAGAGGCTCTTTGGTGGTGAACATCCCAGGCAGACGGTGAAGCCCAAGGCGCCAGGTATGTTTCAAGAACATTCCAGAAACTGCGTGAGTGGAGCAGAAGGAGCAAGTGGGGGAGGAGTAGAGGATGAGGTCAGAAAGGCAGGGGAGCTGGATCCCATAGGTCTCTCACCCAGAGAAGGAGAGCCCCAGGGGGTTTGGGGCAAAGAGATAGGATGTGGTCTGATCTATATCCCAGCAGCATCCGTCTGGCCACTGGGAGCAAGAGCCGAAGGGACAGGGAGGAGGCACGGAGACCAGTGGGTTGGCTGTGGCCACAAGCCACGGGAGCCTTTCTGGGTGCCCCCTTGGCAGCCCCCAGACCTCTGTCTGTCCTCCGGTCCTAGTCCTCCGGGCTGAGTAGAGGTGGAAAGACAGGTGGCAGACCAGAGCTTTCACACCAAGGAGGATGGGGTCAGCCCAGCTTACAGGCTGGGGGTAGGGGAGGGGGCGAGTTTGAAGATGCGCTCAAAGGCAGCCAGATGCACAGGGAAAAGAGAGGAGAGAGCAGGGACCATTCTGACCCATGCGGGACGACCAGAGGGGCCTCTTGCCGAGCCTGCCAGCATATCTGCCCCCGGCTGGCCTCGCCATCAGCAGCAAGCACATTCCACAGCTGATGTTTGGCTTGTGGTCTGGCCTGGCCTTCTGGTTGGTTTCTTCTGCTCTGAAAGGCTTTTAAAATCAGAGTCTGGGTTCTCTTTAAGTTTGGGGCATGAATCACTGCTTCTGGGTCTGGAAAGGGGATGGAGGGACAGGAGGCCCCAGGCTAGGAGTGCCCTCTGTCTCTCTCAGGCCCGAGTGACACCGAGGCACGCGTATGTGACAGGCTTCCCGTCAAGACACGCCGAGTCAGACTCCCTTCCAAGTACCCAGCCGACATGCCCACCTGCCCCAAAGCCCCACGGGTTCGACACATCCAGGATCCACTCGACTGCCTGTTCCTTAAATGCCCGGCCCCATATTCTTTCCTCTTCCTTCCCCGGGGACCAAGGACGCTCAGTCCGCCCCCACAGGGTCCTTTCTCCTCTCCTCTCGCCACCTGTGCGCCAGGCTCTGGCGTCCTCCTGCCTGAGATGGAGCCGTCTTGGCAACCTCCTTGCTCCTGGTTGTTGTCCTGTCTCATTAACTGCCCCCCATCTCACCCCATATCCACCCCACGAAGGAGCCTCTCAAAACAGATCAGGACATGCCTCTGTGTGTGTGGTAGTCACTCAGCCATGTCTGATTCTCTATGACCCCATGGACTGTAGCCCACCAGACTCCTCTGTTCGTGGAATTCTCTAGGCAAAAATACTGAAAGTGGGCAGACATTCCCTTCTTCCCCTGGGGATCTTCCCAATCCAGAAATCGAACCTGGGTCTCCTGCATTGCAGGCAGAATCTTTATCATCTGAGCCACTAGGGAAGCCCAGAACATGCCTTTAACCTCCCCCCAAAACCTCCAATGGCTCCCATGCTACATCCAAATGCCTTAGTTGGCACTCAGTCCTTTCTCAGGGGCCTCAGCCTACGTTCCATTCTTGCAGTTCCCTACAGCACACGCTCCAGCATCCTGCTGAGCAACATCAGGCCATTTTCTAGACACACTCTCTGCTCTTCCTACATTTACAAACCATCTCTTTTTCAACTCTCAAACCCTAGAGTCTCTGTAACTCTCTTACAGCTTTTATTACTTCCTCCTTTGTCTTAGTTATTTTCCCGAAGATCTCTCTCCTCTTAGGCCATAAACTGCTTGAAGGACAGGACTTATCTCTTATCTTTTATCCTCCAAAGAGCCTGGCAGAGCACCTAATACAAGCCACTGTGTTAGGACCTCTTGTGGGTGCATCTGCAAAGAAACGTAAGACATCTATCTTGCCCTTAAATATCTTTCCGTTGACTTGGACAGACAGTCCTTTCATTCAACACACATTATGTGAGCAGTACAATGTCTGGCGGTCTTCTCAGGTAGCTCCGTGGTCAAGAACTTGCCTGCCAAAGAAGGAGATGCAGAAGACTCGGGTTCGATACCTGGGTCAGGAAGATCCCAGAGAAGGAAATGGCAACCCACTCCAGTATTCTTGCCTGGGAAATTTCATGGACAGAATAACTGGTGGGCTTCAGTCCACAGGGTCACAGAGAGTCAGACACAACTGAAGCGACTGAGCAGGCACACGCTATGTCTGGCATTATGGGAGAGCTGGGGACACAGAGAACGATAAGAGGTATGGTCCCTGCTCTAGTCCAGCGAGGGACACTGTTCAGGCTATTGTAATACTGTGTGGGGTCTGGGGGTATAACATCATGGGAAGAACAAGCATCTCAAGATTCACACCAGTGACTGACCCAAGGTCTGACTGAGTCAGGTGCAGTTTTCAGGAGGAAGACCTGAAGACTAAGCGGGAGATGAGAGAAAGAGGGGATCAGATCAGATACAGGGAACAATATGAGGAAGGACAGAGACAGCTGGTGTGTTTGAGAAACTCAGAAGCTGAGTTTAGTGGAGGTGCCACATGGTGCTCTGAGCGAGGAGCCCTGAGTACAGGCAACTCAGGGTCTGGTGAGTTCCATTAAAGAGGCTAGACTCAATGTAAAAGCAACAGGGAACCGTTGAGGGCCTTAAGCAGAGGAGGTGACTACACACTCAGTTTGTGTTTCAGCTTCATTTCATCTGCTACTGAGGAAGGTCTGAGTGGATGGGGGCAGGAGGGAAGATGACACCTGAGTTTGTGCTGGGGCCTCAGGCTGGTCCCAGGGGCTTCCTCTGCCCTCTGGGCAAGCCTCCTCACTTTTTCCTGATAGAGCATCCCTTCCCCACCCAACTTGGGTTTCTCTTCGCCAGTTCCAATCCTGAGTCAGGTGCTTCCTTTACCTGAACGCTCAGAATAGCTTCAGTGGGGCCCAGAATCACAGGGTCGGGGTGACCCTAATGGGCTTTGTCTAACCTTCTGCTGGACACCCCCAGCCGTNATCCCTTCCCCACCCAACTTGGGTTTCTCTTCGCCAGTTCCAATCCTGAGTCAGGTGCTTCCTTTACCTGAACGCTCAGAATAGCTTCAGTGGGGCCCAGAATCACAGGGTCGGGGTGACCCTAATGGGCTTTGTCTAACCTTCTGCTGGACACCCCCAGCCGTGCCAGTCCATCTGCATGGGAGCAGTTCTGACCAGGACCTTGGCCAAATTGGCGACCCTGTGGCCCCTCTTGGGCTTTTCTTTGGCCCACGTGGGGCCACACAGTGATCAGTAGCTTATGGCCCTGTGCAGGACACAGACAGGGTCACTAATGAATAACCCTCCAACTACCAACCCCCAGCCCAAATTCCACTTCGTGCCTCTGAGATGGCTGGATGGCTGGATGGCATCACGGACTCGATGGACGTGAGTCTGAGTGAACTCCGGGAGATGATGGACCCGGATGGCACGACTCTCTGCGACTCCATGAATCGCAGCATGCCAGGCCTCCCTGTCCATCTACCAGACCTAAAAAGTGATGAGATTCTTTACTACTGTCTGATACCAGATCGTGTCCCTTGGCTCCAAGCTGTCTTCTGTTAGGTTACCTTCCAAGGTTTCCCCTTTTCATCATAACAGTAAGACAAGCTTGGATGAAACTAAGGCAATACAGGAGTAGAAAGTGAAAGTGGAGTCTTCCCTCCTCACATAATCCCACAAGTCAGGGTTCTGTGTATCCTTTGAAACATTTCCTATGCATGTATAATCACACAGATACATGCTTCAAAAAATTAACCTGAAGATACTAAAACACTGTTGGGCAACTTGCTTCTTTTCATTTACTATGTCTTCACCATCTTTCCCTCAGTTTATGTAAAGATCTGGAGGTCATTCTTCAGTGGTTAAAGATGTCTGACTTGTCCCCCTGCCGCCTCCCCAGCTGACTTCCAGAGAAGCACCGAGATTAAAGGAAAGCAGAGAGTAGGTCTTGTTTGGAGGAAGCCCCAAGTCTTTGGATCAGCCTGGCCTGAGAAGGGGGAGCCTCTGCGGGGTATCAGGGGTCACGTGCCCCCACATGGCCGTCGCATCTCATAGTACAACAGCCACCAGGACGCAGCCGCCCGAGCGCTCTGCCTCGCCGCCTTCCTCCGTGGGGATCCGGCCCTCGCCCCGCCCTCGTGAGTCACCACCTTCTTCCAAGTGAGGGCCCATCATCTGCCAAGTACCTCTGGCCGGCGATGCTCGTCCACTTCCACAGAGCCGTCCAGCGGAGTGACAAAGTGGCACACGGGGTTCTTGCGCTTCTCCAAGTCTGGGCGGGGAGGGGCGAGACACTCACTGAGGAGCCCCGCCCCGCTGTCTACACCCCGCCCCTCGGGGACCCTGCAGTGTTCTCCTTCTCCTGGAGGATGAGATTTGGGGAAATAAAGGGTCCAGGCCAAAGGAAAAGACTCTCTCGGTGATGCGGGGAGAGAAAGGGAGTATGCCCGGTCAAGAGGAAGCACCAGCCTGGGCCTAGGGGACCCCCGGCATGCTGGTCTCCTGCAGGAATCACCAGACTCCCAGCACCCACGCCAGTGGACACAGGCCATGGCCCGGGCCTGCACCTTCTCAGGCCCGCTGAAAACGGGGACTGTTCCTTGACTCTCCGAATGTCACCTCTCAGCTATACACCCATCCCTTCCCCTCTGCCTTACAACACTGAGCCTCCTGCGGACACTTGGACTTGGCTTGGTTCTCCTATCTCTGCAGATTGCCCGAGAGGACTTCTGTTTGACACACAGGGTTCCAAGGACCGGCTCCAAGCCCCAAGGTGCACAGGCCTCTTGGGGACAGAACCTGCAGGGTCGTGGGTCCAGCCACGCAGCACTTACACTGCATGTACCAGGCCCGCCAGATGGCGTTGTTGAGCCGGATCTTGTCTCTCCACTGGAGCTTCAGGCCCTTGAAATTCTTCCACTTCGGAGACACCAACTTTCCACTGAAAGGTAAAATGAGGATGGGGACACTCAGTGGTTTCTCTGACAATGAAATGTGCCACCCCATCACTCCAGGCCTCAAAATTCTGGATTAATCCATACAGGCCACAGGCTAGGCTCAACAGGATATACAGTCACTTTCACTACCCCATTTAGTAAACTTTCAAATTTTTCCATAATTAAAAGCTAAAAGTCTGTGGATTTTGCCTTATACGTGTATCAAATCACGATGCTATACACCTTAAACTTAATGTTACACGTCAATTTTATTTCAACAAAGTTGGGGGGAGGAAAAAGAAATCTGACCACTAAAGGAAAAGCCAGGCTCCTTGAATCTGGTCTCGACCACCAGTCCCCAGGAGGCACTGATGATCCCACTGGCCCTAGAACCCGCAGGGCCCTCTCCTGCCTCCAGGCCCCTGCGCTGGCAGTCCCCATTCTTCATGGAGCTCCCTCCACCCCTGGCCAGCTGCTCATCCTTCCAAGTGATGCTCAAACACCATCTCCTCCGAGCTGGCACTGGCCTCTCCCAGGCTGCTGCCAGCCCCTTCAGGATCTCTGAGCGCTGTTCACACCTCAAGGACACGCACATCTACTCCCCATACGGCAATGTGTCTCCACACCTCCGGCTGCCAGACTGCAGCTTCTCAGGGGAGGGCCCTTCTAGTGTCCCCACCCTAACCACCAGCACCGAACTCGGCACAGCGCAGGGGCTCACGCAATAATCCTTCACTGACTGAGTTAAAGGGCCTTTGCCAACAAAGCTGGTGGCAGGCAAGGGACACTCCCTGGTGGTACAGCCTGCTCAGATGGTTCAGTTTTCCACGGGCTGTGCCAGAAGCCACCTCTGAGCCGCTGGCATAGGGCTTCCCCTCTCCAGATGGCTGAGATGGGCAAGGCAGTCTTTCTGGTCCATACCAAAGAGGGTTTTGTGAGTTCTACATCACTGCAGGCCACAGCCCTGCCCCCTTCTCTGAAGTCACTCAGAGAGGCCATGTGACAAGCAGAGATGTGCCAGCAGTCACAACAGCTGGTGTCTTCAAAGAGAGCGCCTAAGTAATAAACGCTCCCCAAACCTGAACACCTGGTTTCTTCATCAGAAGCTCTTGACAAACCTCATGCCCCATCCTCCAACCCAGCACTGGGCCAGGCTGTGGACTGTAGGAGAGAAGGCTGAGACCCCCACAGAGAAAACATCACAGCAAGTCCTCTGAGAACTGGAGGGTCAGACAGACAGCAGCAGCCTCAGCTCAAAGGGTCAGGGGCTTTAAGCCAGTCACATGCCTTTCTGCCCCTGCTCCCCCGGTCCAAAGGCACTTCGACTTCAACTGTCACCCACATTCAACAGCCAGCAGCCTGGTGTTTCTGAGTTTCTGTGCTGCAACTGCATACTGTAAGTGAACTATTATAGCCACATAACTCCTCTGACATGCCAGTTTCCTGGGTAAAATCACAATAATACCATTGCCTCCAGAGTGTTTTAAGAAGGATTAAATGTACACACGCAGCCACATTCTTAAGACACACAGCAGAGATAACCCCTAAAGAATATTTTTTTAAAAACCCACGAAACTAACCAGCGGGCTTAAATATAAACCCACCCTTACTCCTGCTTTGTTATGTAAGACGTAGTGGATGATGAGAGCATAAGAGCGTCTTAGAGAAGTCAGATGACACGACATCTTCAGTTACTTACCATGAAACAGGTGGGAAGAGTCAGAGAGAGGTCGGACCCCAGAGGCTAGAAACCCGCTCTGATACAGTAACTTTCGGGTTCTCCTCTTCTTCCCCCTAAACTGCGGGATGTCTGCCTCTTCCAACCATAGGGGTGTTCACTCCTTATGTCCATCGGCTATCACCCATCACCCCAGGCTTCTGTAATACCGCAACAGCCGACAGGCGGCGCTCAGCTGACATGAACAAGCAAGTCTGAAACCAAAACTAAAACCTAAACCGCCCCGAGAGGTGGAGAGGGTGCCAGCAGAGCCGATGGCTGATGGACACTCGCCCACACACGGAAACCCGACTGCACACAAAGTGATAGGAAAATGCGGGACACATCTAGACGTCTCCTCACCGAAAGGGCTGCTCCCACCTTTGATGTGATGTCACTGTTAACCTTCGATGAGGACAGAAGACATTCCCCACGCAGACACCCACAGACAAGCACGGGGACGCTTTCTGTGGAGGCACCCCAAGTCTAGTTTCCCACGGGACGTACAAGAGAGGCTGCTCTAAGGAGTTCTAACAGCCAGCTCCTTGGCAGGGATCCCTAGAGCAGGATTCCCACAAAGCACCCACAGTCAGACTTCTGCTCCCTCCAACCCCACCCCAGCTTAACTCGGCTTCCAGACACGGTTGGCTGGGATGCTTCTTCGCCTAACTCAGGGTTCTGCTATATTCCTTCTTTAAAGTGTAACCAGAAACACATTATTAAAATTTCTGAGGTCTTCTCTGGTAGCCCAGTGGCTAAGACTTTGTTCTCCCAGTACAGGGGTCCCAGGTTCGATCCCTGGTCAGGGAACTAGATCCCACATGCCCACGATGAAAGTCAAAGATCCCACGTGCCATGACTAATGCCTGGCGCAAACAAATACAATTTTAAAATGTAGAGAAGAAAAAAAAATTCCGAGACTACTGGCTTTGCCCTCACTAAACAAAAGACCTCCTCTGGTCTTACCTCCCAACTCTGCCTTCTTAAACATCACCCCCCAAACCAACACCAGGGCTTCCTGGTTAGAACAGGGACCCTGGATTCACCCCTTACTCTCCCAATCTGACTCCGGGAAGGCCAGGGTCTGGGTCTGACTCATCTGAGCACAGTGCCTGGCATGTGGGAGGTGTGATTAAATATGGAATGACTAAATGAAAACTAAACTCTTCCATAAAGAAAAGTCTTCACACACCCCCTACCACGGCCGTCCTTCCTAGAAGACAGGTTCATGACATGGGGCAGGAAGTCTACAGCACAACGAACTCTCTCAAAACTGCTGCTGAGTGGAATGGCAAACTGAATTCTCTGGCAGTCTGGCAAGAGACTGCTTTGGAATGAAAATTAAAATGCAAGCCTTGCACAGACAGGAGCTGGCATTAAGAACGGATAAGGATGAAACTGAGGCAGGGATTTGGGGTTCTGCTGGTTCCAGGAAAGACAAGCTCTGAACTCCTGGTCAGAGCATTCTCGGCAAAAGAAAGCAGGCGCCGGCTTCGGGGTCTACTGCTGGGGGCCCAGACAGTGGTGGAGTCCATTCATTCGGTCATGCAATCATATTTGCTTGTAAGGTATTACTTCTTCACCATTCCTCACGCTTCCTGGAATCCCACTGGCAAATGTTCCCAGGCTTATACTACCCAAAGTAATCTACAGACTTGAAGCAATACCTATCAAAATACCCATGACATTTTTCACAGAACTAGAATAATCTTAAAAATTTTAATGGAACCATAAAAGACTCAGTTCTGCCAAACCAACCTTGAGGAATAAGAACAAAGCAGGAAGCATAACCCTCCCAGACTTCAGATAATACTTCAAAGCTACAGTAATCAAAACAGCATGGTACTGGCACAAAAAGAGACATATGGATCAATGGAACAGAACAGAGCCCAGAAATAAACCCATATACCCACGGGCAATTAATCTTCAACAAAGGAGGCAAGAATACAGAAGGGGGAAAAGACAGCCTCTTCAGCAAGTGGTGCTGGGAAAGTCAGTCACATATAAATCAATGAAAATATAACACTCCCTCACACCACACACAAAAATTAATTCAAAAATGGCTTAAAGACTTAAATGTAAGACATCATAAAACTCCTAAAAGAGCACAGAGGCAGAACATTCTCTGACAAAAATCATACCAATGTTTTCTGAGGTCAGTCTCCCAAGACAATAGAAATAAAAGCAAAAATAAATGAATGGGACCTAATCAAACTTACAAGCTTTTGCACGGTAAAGGAAACCATAAACAAAACAAAAAGACAACTTAAGGACTGGGAGAAAATATCTGCAAGTGATGTAACTGATAAGGGCTTAATTTCCAAAATATACAAATAGCTCCTATAATTTAACAACAACAACAACAAAAAAAAAACCCAAACAACCTAATCAAAAAATGGGCAGAAGATTTAAATATATATTGCTCAAAAAAAGACATTCAGATGGCTACCGGGCACATGAAAAGATGCTTGTCGTCATTAATTATTAGAGAAATGCGAGTCAAAACTACAATAAGGTATCACCCCATCCCAGTCAGAATGGCCATCACTAAAAAGTCTGCAAATAATAAATGCTGGAGAGGATGTGGAGAAAAGGGAACCTGCGTACATCATTGGTGGGAATGTAAACTGGCACAGTCACTATGTAAAACAGTATGGAGGTTCCTCAAAAAACAAACTAAAAATAGAGTTGCCGCATGATGTGGCAATCCCACTCCTGGGCATACACCGACAGAACTGTCATTTGAAAGATACATGCACGCCAGTGTTCATAGCAGCACTATTTATAATAGCCAAGACACAGAAACAACCCAGATGTCCATCAACAGATGAATGGATAAAGGAGCCGTCGTGCATACACACAACGGAATATTACTCAGCCGTTAAAATGTCATTTTCTGCAACGTGGATGCAAACAGAGATCATCACACTAAGCGAAGTAAGTCAGAAAGACGAATGCCACACGATATCACTTATATGTGGAATCTAAAATACAATACAAATGAGCATATCCACGAAAGAGGAACAGACTCACAGAACAGATGTGTGGTTGCCATGGGGGAAGCCAGTGGAGGAGAGAAGGACTGGGAGTCTGGGATTAACAGACGCAAACTAGTATAGACAGGATGGATAAACAAGATACCACTGTATAGCACAGGGAACTATATTTAACATTCTGAGATAAACCATAATGGAAAAGAATATGAAAAAGAATACATATATGTGTGTGTGTGTGTGTATAACTGAGTCGCTTTGCTATACAGCAGAAATTAAATGTAACATTGTAAGTCAACTGTACTTCAATAATTTTTTATTAAAAAAAAACAACACAAAAACACATTCCTAGATCTGTCTCCTTCTCAGGGAGGGTGAGTTGATATGCTAAAGACTGTAGAAGAAGGGACTGGCATGGGGGTTGCAGGCCCTTCTTTCCTCTTGGGGACAAGCTGTCTGCTGAGGGCCCATGTCCCTCCCGTTCCACGCCTAGAGAGCGAGCCTGGGGTGGGGGAGGCCTCTCCTAGTTCTCGGCTGCCTGGGGCTGCTTAGAAAGACAGTCTGGGGTTCCCTTACAAGTCATGTCCGCAGCTTGATCAACGATACAGGGAATAATTTGGCCAACATCTGGTGGTCATTGGAAGGACTGAGGCTGAAGCTGAAACTCCAGTACTTTGGCCACCTCATGCAAAGAGCTGACTCATTGGAAAAGACCCTGATGCTGGGAGGGACTGGGGGCAGGAGAAGGGGACAACAGAGGATGAGATGGCTGGATGGCATCACCGACTCAACAGACATGAGTCTGGGTAAACTCTGGGAGGTGGTGATAGACAGGGAGGCCTGGCGTGCTGCGATTCATGGAGTCGCAGAGTCGGACATGACTGAGCGACTGAACTGAACTGAACTGATAATATATGTAACATGAAAGTTACCACTTTGACCATTTTGAAATGCACAGTTCACTGGCATGAAGTCTGTTCATAATGCCATGTAACCACCGCTGCTATTTAGTTTCAGCGCTGCCTTCATCACCCCGAATGGAAGTACCCAGTAGCAGTCACTCCCTACTGCTTCCTCCCCTGGCCTCTGGCAACTATGATCTACTTTCTGTTGCTACGGACTTGCTTCTTCTGGACATTTCACATAAACCAAGTGATACAACATGTGGCCTTGCCTATCTGGCTTCTCTCACCTTGCACAACAGTTTCAAGGCTCAGCCACGCTGCAGCCTGTGTCCGAGCGTCCCCCCTTCTCAGGACCGAATGGAGAGACCACAGTCTGTTTACTCCTTCATCTGCGGACGGACATTTGGGTTGTTTCATGTTCTGGCCACTGTGAACAGTGCTGCCGTGCACTGACTCCACTTTGATTTCCCAGTCAGCTCAGAATTCTGGTAAGCGAGAGTGAGTGATCGTTACACTGGCACCGGGGACGGGATGTGACGAAGGGCAAAAACAACTGTGACCTTTGTTGGAGGGCAAGTGGGCAACTGTGTACCAACATTTCAAATGCGCATCCCCCCACTCCCAGTCCCACTGTTAGGAGTAGACGCTACTCCAGACCCATCTGCACATGGACACAAAGACATAAACAGACATTAAACTACAGCCCTGTTGGTGGGAGGAAAAGGCTGGGAACGACGTACATTTACATGTGCTGATGGCTCAGACAGTAAGGAATCTGCCTGCAGTGTAGGAGCCCCAGGTTTGATCCCTGGGTCGGGAAGATCCCCTGGAGGAGGAAATGGCAACCAACTCCAGTCTTCTTAACTGGAGAATTCCATGGACAGAGGAGCCTGGTGGGTTACAGGCCATGGGGTTGCAGAGTCAGACACGGCTGAGTGACTAAGTACCTAACTAACAGCAAGATCTGCAAGATGCATTAAGTGGGAAAGAAAAAAAAAGGTGCAAGATACACAGTATGGCCACCATTTGTATTTTCAACAGAGAGACGTGCACACAGACACACACCCAGGAAAGGCGGGAAGAAAATGACCAGTCAGTCTCAGGGAAGACACACAAGAAAACAGGTAAGAGGAATCAGTGACTCCCTTTGGAGAGCTGGGCCGAGAACTCAGGAGCCTCAGTCAGCGAGTTAGTTTTCACTGTTTACTGTTGTTTTCTATTGCTCAAATATAACACAGGAATGTATTATACATATATATATATTTTTTTTTTTTCTTCTTCAAAATAAACAAGGGAACAAGACCAGGTACAGTCCACAGCCTTACAGGGCTTCCAGTTAATTAGGGAAGGGAATTCATCACATGAGCAGATATGAAACTTGTGCCCAAGTCAGTTTTGTGCCCCAGACCCAAATATGAGGACAATGGTGAGTAGGTGGTTTCTTACATGAGCGAATGAGTGAATGATGCTAGACTGGCCTCTCTTCCAGGGCTCCGACTCCTTTCTTCAAAAGAGCAGTCTCCATTGGCTTTTCCTGGGATCTGGGCCTGGTTCCACGGGCTGCCAGGAGCCAAAACTAACAGGCTCCAGACGGACAAAGGTTCATTGAGGAGCCGAGGCGTGGGGAGCGGCCCCGCGTGAGGCATGGCAGGCGGAGGGCGCCACGATCAGGGGAATCGCCCTGGAACCATGGGCCCTCCACCCTGGGCCACCTGCCCAGGCAGAGCCGCCGCCCAGGGAGCGCCTGCGAGGTTTTCAGGGCCTGCTCCCACACCCAGGCGTGGGTCCTATCTCCTGCACCCCAAACTCATCCCCCTCCTGGGGCACTTGGCATCTTTTTAACACTCAAAGAAAGTCCTACTGGCGAAGCAGGCTCAGAGGGCGGTGGCAGCAGGGCAGGCATATGGGCTTCTGAGGGCTTCAATCCAGGTCTGTCCTACTGATGTGTGTGTGTGTGTCTTTATTGGGGTGTGCAGTGGGCAGGTGTGTCTCAGGGGGTAAGTGTGTGGTGCATGCGCGTGTGCGTGGTGTACACAGGAGTGTGTGGTACGTGGGGATGGGTGTGGTGTGCGTGGTATGTATGGTGTGTGTGAGTGTGTAAGTGTACCTGCGTGTGCGGTGTGCCTCTGTGTCGAGGTGTTGTGTCTGCTCACGTGTATGAGCACGTTTGTGAGGACTGTGGTTGTCTGTTCTGTGTACTTAGCCGGGAGTGATCATTTCCGTGACAGTCAAAACCCAGAGCACCTTGATGGAGCTGAGAGACGGGTAAAATCGGGCTGGCTACAGCAGTGACTCCCCTGGCCCTGAGCGTGAAGGACAGCGGCTCGTGTCCTTGCCTGAGCGCTCCCTCTGTGTCCCGGCCGCCCACCTGGGCACAGACGCCACCATGCTTACACCATTCCCAAGCAAATGAGGAGAGAGTGGTTTCCCTTTCTAGACTGCTGGCATGAGCTGTCAGAGTCCCGCCTTTGGTAAATGGATGCCGATGTCCCCTCTTTAGGGGAGCCTGGGACCACAGGGGGCGTGAAAGGATCTGGCTGGCACAGAGTAAGTGATGCCCAAGTCTGGGGCATGTTGCTAAACACTGAACTTCAGTCTTAGGCACGTCTCTGGGTGTTAAAACCTGGTGTTTCCTGTCCGCCTCAAGCCACAATTGGCCTTTTAAGCAGGAGCAGTGATGCTAGGCAGGGCACCAGTTAAAACCATAACCGTATGTCTATTTGCCAGGGGCGTAAACTTGAACTCAGAACCCAGGGTGTTCCCGGCTCCTCTGGACTGAGGATGGGACTGGACTTAACAATAGGAAAAAGTGGTGCCTGAATTCAACTGCATCACCTGTTAGTAAAACGCTTTTAAAAATCTGTGTATTAGCTATGCGTCTCTTTGATGAGCTATCTGTGCCTTTTGTCTTTTAAAAAACATTATTTTGAAATAATTACATAGACTCACAGAAAGTTAAAAAAAAAAAAAAAAAGCTTTAAAGCATCCGCTGTACTCTTCACCCACCTTCCCCAGTGGTGGTATCTTCTGCAGCTAGAGCACGACCTCAAAGCCAGGAAGCCAGCTTTGGGACACTGTTGTTACCTAAACGACAAATCTTAACTCACTTTTCAACATGCGTTGAAATGTTAGTTGTTTTTTTCTTGCTATTTTATATCGGTAATACTGTAATATTAATGACATTAACACTCTGTGATACTTCTCTGCAAATGTTTCCCCTAGGTTTGGGTCTTTACTTCTTTTTATAGCATGTCTGTGAATAAGTGGTGCAGCTGCAAAGAATCCATCTGCCAATGCAGGAGACACGGGTTCAGTCCCTGGGTCGGGAAGATCCCCTGGAGAAGGAAATGGCCACCCACTCCAGTATTCTTGCCTGGGAAATCCCATGGACAGAGGAGCCTGGCAGGCTACAGACCATGGAGTCGCAAAGAGTGGGACACAACTACGCGTGCGTGCATGCCTGTCCACCCCCACCTTACCCAGAGACTTACTTTTCATTTTAACCTCTTTTTAAGCTTTTTTCAGTCTTATTTAACTTTTAAATAAATTATATGCTCATACTGAAAGAAAATTCAAACAACACAGAACAGTACCAAGAATGAGAGCAAAGTCAACTGCAATTCCACCACCTAGAAATCACCCTTGTTTAAATTTTGGTGATAACATTGTGTACTGAGAAATAACCTTATCCAAAGAGAAGTCTAGCCCTTGCCCTCAGCTCGTGGGGGTAGGGGGTGACCTCCAGGCCGCTGGACTGTCCTGCCTGACAGTTGTATCTGAGTTTGCCTGGGGCTCAGGACAATCTCACTATGTGATGAGGATGGGGGTGTGGAGCAGGGAGCAGGGGTATCGGTTCCAATCTCCATAGGAAATGATGACTAAGAAGTATCGGCAGTCTCCAGGAGGGGCTGGAGACTAGAGGTCAGTCACACGGGCAGTGAGCCAGCCCAGGAGAAGCTCTGAAGACCAAAGGCTCAGGTGCGTGTCCCGGGCGGGCAGTGTCACACACTGGTGGGAGGGCGGCAAAGCAGTCCAGTGGGAGGGCGGACAGAAGCGCCACACCTGGACCCTCTCAGCCCCTGCCCTACCCGTGGCTTCCCGTGGCTGATTTAATCTGAGTCTTGTCCCTGCGATAAACTGTAACCATGAGTCTAGCAGCGTTCAGTGAGTTCTGCGTGTCTTTCTAGCAATTACAGGACCCAAGGATGGTTTGAGAACTTGCAGTTGGTGTCAGAAGTGGGGTAAGTCTTGTGGACTGTTCTCTCTCACTTTGCAGTTGGCCCGAAGTCCTTGTAATGTATGTTTATTTGATTATGTATATGTATGCATACATTCAGATTAAAATCAATGAAAAAATATTTAAATATATGGGATTATTTTGTTTTATAGACTATTTTTCACTTACAGGTCATGAACATCTTATTATAGTTGGGTCCAGATTTATTGGTTACAGAATATTCCATTGTGTACATTTAAAACAATCTACCTAACCACTTTTCCATAAATAGGCATTCGTTTATATTAATGGACATACATCGCTTCTGTTTTTCACTATTATAACAGTGCTGAGATGACCATATTGCTACTTATATTTCTGTGCAATGGCATGACTGTTTCTGTGAGATAAATTTCTAGAAATTGGAAACCTGAATCAGAGGGTATGTGTACATTCATAACTTTGCTTTAGTCAAAGACTTTCAAGGGTTATACTAATTTACACTCTTAATAGCAGTGAACACTGCCTACTTCCCAAACCCTTGCTATCAGTTATCATTAATGTTTGCTAATCTTACAAACAAAAAAAATTCTGATCGCTAATTTTTTAGTTCCCACTTATTAGCATCTTTTCATGTTTACTGGTCTTCGGGTTTTTCACGGTGACTGTCGGCACGTCCTCTGTTCCTTTCCTGTTGTGGGAGAGCTCTGAACTTGGTAGAAGTGTCCGCGGCACACACGGCGGAGTTGGTGTCTCGGTCTTGACTCTTTGCCGTGACTATTTTCAGTGTGCTTTGTTTTGCATACACGACGAGCTTTGGGTTGTTATTGTTTTCAGTTGAAATTGTTCGTTAATGCGATCAGAAATTTAAAGTCCTGCCTTTTCTGTTTCCACCTTTTGTGTCACAATTAAAAGGGCTTTTCTACCCCAAGACAGTGGAATTGCGTATCTGTGTCGTCTTTCACAGCTTCCCGTTTTGTATCGTTATCCCCTCCGTCTGGAAGTTGTTCTGGTGTCATGGAGATCCTGGGGCCCTGCATCAGCCAATGGTCCCACCTGTCCACTCAGTTACCCCACCCTTCCCCTGGAGTAAACTGCCGTCATCATCATACCCCACATTCTCATACATAACACTGGGGCCACTTCTGAGCACCCCAGTGCTTTCGGTGTTTTGTGCCTATGTTTTAAACGGTTTCCATTTTTATATTTAACTCATTTCGCTCTTTACACAGCTCACCGAAATAAACTCCGACTGGTTATCTGATTATCTCATCTTCCCTCACTAGCTGATGACACTTCCATTAACATATATTAAATTACAATATACGCTAAGGTCTGTTCTGGGGGGGCCTCCTGTCACTGATGCATGTCTACCTGTCTTAGCCGAACAGTGATTTGATAATTAGAAGTTTGTGATACACTTTACTAAGTAGAGTTAGTCCCTATCTTTTTTTTTTTTTTTTTTTTGAATCCTTGCTTGTTTATTCTTCCATGTTCCAACTTCACGGTTGTGGTGTCAAATCTCAAAAGAAAACTATTTTGGCATTTTGACTGGAGTTGCCCTTAACAAATAACACTCCTGTGGACAGCACTAACCATTTCAGCTGGGGCACCTCCACCTTAGAACGGAGTATGTTTCTCTACTTATTCAAACAACCTATTTAAAAAGAGAAATCTGAAGCTGCCCTCTTTTAATTTTCTTCACACATGTCCCTTTCATTTCTAACCATAACACTTAACGTCAAAAGGAAGTTTAGAAGGTGAAGCCAGCAAAACAAAACAAAGTCGCATGGTTACACACCCAAACACAAGCACTATTCACATTTTATTGTCTCCGGAACAGCCCCACCTCACTGATCCGGCAACTGCCACCCTCACCCCGATCAAAGTGGTCAACTCACAGGTACAGGTAAGGGTTTCGATTATATTCAGTACCAGGAATAACCAACCACCCTCAAAGAATACGGTATTTCCCTAGCACTTTCATTCGCCTACGGGAAAAGATAACTAGCCGATTCAAGTATTCACCAAGGTTAAGATTTCTGTGTGAAGAATGGAGAAGCTCCACCGCACTGCAGACATCCGACATACAGAGGACATAATTCAGCACAGGTCTCCAGCCGGAGTACACACCTGGAGATGAGAAACCGGCTGGCAGAGACGGCATGGGAACAGGTCATACTTGCAAATGTTTCTGAGTTCCTATGAAGGCTGGCAAGAAAAGAATTTGTTATCACCATCATTAGCCATCTTTGAGGTACCGCCAGCTACGTAACCTACTTAACAGGCACAGAAATCTGAAGCTGTCTGATGCATTTCAAAGGATAAGGTGACACGCTTCAGGTAGCCAAGACCTATAAATAGGCTTTAAAAAGCATTGGCTACGTTTTTAAAAAGCAACATTGACTATTAAGAAAAAAAAGATGGACTCTGTTCTCTACTGCATTCAAAACTCCAAACCTTTGGCAACGTGACTAGGGTCACAGTGGCACTACAGTGAGTTAACTAAAGTTGCTCTGGGCACATCTATCAAGTTCTAACCTTTCTGGGGGCCGAAGTTGGAGCCAGTAGTTAATTCTGTTGCACCTATCACAGCATAACGCATGTGTAAAATGGTGCTTACCACCAGCAACGGGTTGGTGGCAAGAGATGGATCTCTTCAGGTTACACGTGGGCTATATACAGCACTCCTACTGTGGGCAGATTCCTCCCGCTGAAACATCACTTTCTCAGGACACAGTCCTGATCCACTTACCCAGATCTGTTATTTAGGGCGGTTCTAGGCGCAAGGACAGAGGAGCAGACAGCACCAAGTCCCTAGCCTCGTGGAGCTGACAGACAGGCAGAAGACCACCTGCGTGCTGTGCAGGGGCCCTCAGTGGTGCAGGGCAAAGGCTAGGGGAGGGGGGTCCCCCAGGCTTCCTCTCTGGGCTCCGCCCTGCCTGCCTCCCTCCCACCCAGGAGGCCAGAACAACCTGGACCAGGACAATACATGTCTGCTCACATTTCTCCCCTGGTGAGGCTCCTTCAGGGGTCGCCCTGCTTGCTAGAGAATCTCTACATATTCACCCAGGTCCAGGTCCCCACAGCTATACATCTGGCTTAAACAAGAACCTTATTCACCTTCCTTGTCTCCCTCCTGGAGAAAACGACTTCTCAGTGTAAACGACTTTGTTGGCTACCCCTGTACTGACGATAACCTGTGACAGCCTCTGTGTGTGTGTGTATGTGTGTGGACTGACAGTGTGTCTTCACAACCAACTGCGTTTTCCACGAGGCGGGTAGTGACTCGTCTGTTTTGCTCACTAGTACTTCCCCCACCAGAGGGAAAATGGTCTTCCTACCTCCCAGTTCAGTTCAGTTCAGTCCAGTCACTCAGTCGAGTCTAACTCTTTGCAACCCCATGGACTGCAGCACGCCAGGCCTCCCTGTCCATCACCAACTCCCAGAGTCTACCCAAACTTGTGTCCATCGAGTTGGTGATGCCATCCAATCATCTCACGCTCTGTCGTCCTCTTCTCCTCCCACCTTCAATCTTTCCCAGCATCAGGGTCTTTTCCAATGAGTCAGCTCTTTGCATCAGGTGGCCAAAGTATTAGAGTTTCAGCATCAGTCCTTCCAATGAATATTCAGGACTGATCTCCTTTAGGATGGATTGGTTGGATCTCCTCGCAGTCCAAGGGACTCTCAAGAGTCTTCTCCAACACCACAGTTCAAAAGCATCAATTCTTAGGTGCTCTGCTTTCTTTATAGTCCAACTCTCACATCCATACACGACTACTGGAAAGACCACAGCTTTGACCAGATGGACCTTTGTTGGCAAAGTAATGCCTCTGCTTTTTAATATGCTGTCTAGGTTGGTCATAACTTTTCTTCCAAGGAGCAAGTGTCTTTTAACTTCATGGCTGCAGTCATCATCTGCAGTGATTTTGGAGCCCAAGACAATAAAGTCTATCACTGTTTCTATTGTTTCCCCATCTATTTGTCATGAAGAGATGGGACCAGATGCCATGATCTTTGTTTTCTGAATGTTGAGTTTTAAGCCAGCTTCTTCATCCTCCTCTTTCACTTTCATCAAGGGGCTCTTTAGTTCCTCTTCACTTTCTGCCATAAAGGTGGTGTCATCTGTATATCTGAAGTTATTGATTCCAGCTTGTGCCTCTTCCAGCCCAGCGTTTCTCATGATGTACTCTGCATGTAAGTTAAATAAGCAGGGTGACAATATACAGCCTTGACGTACTCCTTTTCCTATTTGGAACCAGTCCATTGTCATGTTCAGTTCTAACTGTTGCTTCTTGACTTGGATACAGACTTCTCAGGAGGCAGGTCAGGTGGTCTGATATTCCCATCTCTTTAAGAATTTTCCAGTTTTTTGTGATCCACACAGTCAAAGGCTTTAGCGTTGTCAATGAAGCAGAAGCAGAAGTTTTTCTGGAACGCTCTTGTTTTTTCTACGATCCAACAGATGCTGGCAATTTGATCTCTGGTTCCTCTGCCTTTTCTGAATTCAGCCTGAACATCTGAAAGTTCTTGGTTCACATACTGTTGAAGCCTGGCTTGGAGAATTTTGAGCATTACTTTACTAGTGTGTGAGATGAGTGCAATTGTGTGGTAGTCTGAACATTCTCTGCCATTGCCTTTCTTTGGGGTTGCAATGAAAACTGACCTTTTCCAGTCCTGTGGCCACTGCTGAGTTTTCCAAATTTGCTGGCATGTTCAGTGCAGCACTTTCACAGCATCATTTTTTTAGGATTTGAAATAGCTCAACTGGAATTTCATCACCTCCACTAGCTTTGTTCACAGTGATGCTTCCTAAGGCCCACTTGACTTCACATTCCAGGATATCTGGCTCTAGGTGAGTGATCACATCATTATGGTTATCTGGGTCTTAAAGATCTTTTTTGTACAGTTCTTCTGTGTATTCTTGCCACCTCTTCTTAGTATCTTCTGCTTCTGTTAGGTCCATACTATTTCTGTCCTTTATTGTGCCCATCTTTGCATGAAATGTTCCCTTGGTATCTCTGATTTTCTCTAATATCCCCCCACCCCCCGCCAGCCCCATTCCTGCCTTCACTCAACTCATACCTCCCCACCCTTCCAGCAGCCCTCCCCCTCTCAATACCTGCCCCTCCCACAATGAAGTCCCCCTTGGCCTCAGGTCCAGGCTCTCCCAAGATGTGTTACTGTCCATTTGTTCTTGGCTTGTGTCCCCCTCTCCCCATTCCACCTCCCATCTCCTCCCCTCACCATTTAAAGTCAGGCCACAGGGCTTCGTGAATTAACTGACTGCTACTTTTTCCAGGCTTGCTTCACTTTGAAGAAGACACCTAGATGAAAGGGAAGGGTTTACTGCAAACTGGAGAAGACGAAACCAGGAGGCTTGCTCCAGCCCCCGGGTCCCAGTTCTGAGGTTAAACAGCAAAGGGACACCATCTCTGCCCCACAGGTCATTCCTTCACCTCGGCCTCAGTTTCCCTTTTCTCGATGGAGGAGAACTGAACTAGCTTCTCCCAACGTCCTTCCCAGTTCATAGGGTCCCCAGAGGCTGGCCCTAAGAACACAACTGAGAGGAGGCGATGGGGTAACACCAGCCACCATTAAGCAAAGGAGGGATGCCAAGGTCACAGCACCCCCACAACCACAGAGCTCTGCCCTCTTGTCGAGGAGAGGGACCATGAAAGGCATGAAAACTCCAAGTGTTGCTCGCTCAGTCGTATCCGACCCTTTGTCCCATGGACTGTAACCTGCCAGGCTCCTCTGTCCACGGGATTTCCCAGGCAAGAAAACTGGAGTGGGTAGCCATTCCCTTCTCCAGAGGATCTTCCCAACCCAGGGATTGAACCCGGGCCTCCTGCATTGAGGGCAGACTCTTTACTGTCTGAGCTACTGGGGATGGTCCCTTTAAAGAGCATCCAAACAGTTGAAGAACTCTGCTCAGCCCTCTTCCCATAAGAGACATTTCAAAGTAAAATCTGTTTTACTTTTGCCTATACAGAGACTTGCCCTTCCGTCTGCTGCTGAGAATCGGTTGTCACCTGCGTCTCTCCCTCTTTTTATCCTCCTCCCAGGCATGCTTTTTAATCAACTCATTCACCTTCTAAGTGGCGGAGGCTATCAGGATGAGCAGGAGAGGTGGAGACTAACACCCTAAACCGAAGGCAAGCTGGATAATCTCTGCTTGGTCTCTGCTTCAGAAAGGCCATCCGTCTCCACCCTGGCCAGCTGAGAAGACACTGACATCTGTTGACACTGTCTCCCGACACGTACTTTCTCGCCTTCAAAATACTTATATTTTCCCTTTCTGATATACTCATTTGCACCATGCCCTCTCGGTCAGAAGCAACAATTTGTTACTCATAAAACCAAACTTAAAAACAGGGGTGAAAGATGAAAAGAGGCTTTGATTTATTACCATATCCCAATTTTAACCTCTGATCTTTATGTGTTGCAAATGCTTAAAAAGAAAAGTGTTTTTTTTATGGCTCCCTGAGAGGGTAAACACACCTTTAGCTACTACAGTGCTATAAAAATCAAGGTCAGGGTGACTTATCTCTTTCATTTCCCCCTGCTTCAAGGCCTCCTGGGAGAGCAGACGAAAATAAAATGGGAATATCTAAGGCACAAATAACCCAACAAATGGCAGGGCTGGGGGTAAAGTCCACCCAAAAACTGATGGAACATTTTATTTTCTCAAAATTGAAGTCCCTGCTATGCTGAGGACTATGCTCACAATCACACACAAAGGCAACAAATGGGCCGGGCAGGAGTCTGTGGGGCAATGACAGACTGAACCAAATGGCAAGATTTTGTGCTATTTATCCTACAGATCTTTGGGGACTAGTGTGCATTTGCAGGGAAGAGGAGTTGGGGGAGAGGTACGTGAACAAAACCTGAAGCCAGCCATTTACAGGGATTTTTAAAAAAAAAATAACTTTATTTACTTTTGGCTGGGCTGGGCCTTTGTTGTTGCACACAGGGTGGGCTTTCTCTAGCCGCAGCGAGTGGCGGGGAGCTACTCTTCAATGCAGTGGCTTCTGTTGCAGACTGGGGGCTCTGGCCATGCAGGCTTCGGTAGTCACGGCACATGAGTTCAGTAGTTATGGCACACAGGCTTAGTTGCTCTGCAGCATGTGGGATCCTCTCGTACCAGGGATCGAACCCATGTCCCCTGCATTGGCAGGCACATGCTTCACCACTGAGCTGCCAAGAAAGCCCTACAGGGACTTTTTAACCGTTAAGTTTCAGAGTCTTTCTATTATTGCAGGGGCTGGCTACGCTTTCTTGGCATAAGAAAGAAGGATAATATCTGATTCTTGTCATGTCGAAATTCCAGGTTTTACTGAGGAAATCTGATCCTGTCCACTGTGCTGTCCTGATGACAGAAAAATCCATCAGCAGAACCTCAGGCAGGGCCACCACCTTCATGGGTGGAAATGCCACGTGCCTCATGGTTAGGGCTGACTCCGAAGTACAGCAGAAGCTCTTACTCAGAAGGACGCTTTCCTAACCACCTGGGACTCGCTCATCCGTGTCCCCGCCTGCCGGCCAAGTGGCCTCAGGCAGACAGCTGGCCTTCTGTAACTTCGCTTTCTTTGGGGAAAAGACAAACAGTCTTGTTTCACAGAGCTGTGGCAAGAATGAAGTGAAGAAGGTATTCAGAATGGACTAACAGGGTGTGGAACACAGGAGGTTCTTGATAAAACGGTTGAACGCATCCGGCTAACATTTCCCACGACGTTCGGAACAGTTCTGACCCTAGGCTGTGAGAAAGCACAGTTGAAGGACTCTTGGCCGCCTCAGCCAAGCCTCCCAGCGACTCGACTCAAGGGACAAGGAGAGAACGACTGTTAGGGGTGGGTGATGAGCAAAGGTCCTTGAGAGCCAAAGAGAACTACCGCTTAGAGATTAGATAAGCGGTTCTTCAATGAAAAGGCAAACTGAATCCCACCAGTACTGGCAGCACAAACACAACCACTCTCCCAGCCCAGGCAAGTATCTCTATAGGAGAAAAGCCTAAGAGCTCTTCAACAGGAACTGAAGCCTGCCATTCCCCGTGCTCCCAGCCTCCCGAGCAAGAAAACGCCGCCAGGGACCCATCACTCACCCCTCACCTCAGCTCTCAGGCACCCTTCAAGCAAGGCCCTGTATCAAGCACCACTCGGGCAGGCCAGCGAGGGGAAACCTGGGAGACAGCGGGAGGGAGAGAGGGAAAGCCCAGGCAGGAATGCTGAGGGTGCAGGCCTAAGCGCTGCAGGTACTCCAGGAGAACGTAGACAGGCCAGTGGATTCACATTTTAAGTTGTGTTTTTGCTGTTATTAGTCGCTCAGTTGTGTCCGGCTCTTTTGCGACCCCATGGACTATAGCCTGCCAGGCTCCTCTGTTCATGGGGTTTTCCTGGCAAGAAGACTGGAGTGGGTTGCCATTTCCCTCTCCAGGGAATCTTCCCGACCTGGAGATCGAACTTGCATCTCTTGCATTGGCAGGTGGATTCTTTACCACTGAGCCACCTGGAAGCCCTTTAGGTTGTGCAGCTGATGGCTGAGCCTCTTTCGGTTCAAAGCCCATAATTCCAAGAATCTAAAAGAATAAAGAATAATGAAAGGTACCAAGTGAGAAACAACTGCCCTAAAATGATAAGAAGGCAGCTGCTGGAACAAATGAAAAAGGAAAGGCCACAGTTTTCATTCCTCAGCTTTTTATAAGGCTCAGAGAAATACATGTTTTGATACAGAAGAGCCTGCAAGTCCACCGTGCTTTCACGACCAGGGAAGCAAACGCAGCCGTAACTGTAGGGAGAAATCGTCTGCCGGCCAGGAAGGGAAGCCTCCCAGCAGCACTTGCCAAGAGGCTGCGTGTGACGCGTCAGACTCTGCGTGGAGGACTGGGCGCAAAGGCCAGGCTCCGGCCCTCGGACCTCACAAGCTAATGGGAAAGTCAGAAATGTCTTGCTTCGAGGGAGAGAGGGCATGTGTGCAGGGCATGGAAACAGCAGGGCGCCCAGAGGCGGGTTCAGGATGGCTTCCTCAAGCAGGCGGGACTTAACCCGGGAGAGGGGTGTAGAGAAAAGGGTTTCCAGCAGGAGGGGTAAAGAGGTCTTCCTCAAAACATCAGCAGTTATGGCTTCTGGTGGCCCGCCTCCTCTATTCTTAGCCTGGATGATGGTAGTTAAGAGTGTTGACTGCTTGGAGCCTTAAGTTCTCCACCTCACTGCTGTCTCCCCTTTCCTGGTGGAGTCGGGTCCGCCACAGTGGTTATACTCTTGGGAAAAGAAGAGAGCCGAGGAAAGTCAGCGTTTCTCTGTCTCACGCTCAGGTTCAGTGTAATTTTCTGAATCTATAGTCCAAAAAGACGATAGGGCAGGAGAAAGAGCTAGCTTCTCATACCATTTATTTAAATAGAGCAGAATGAGGGTGCTTCCCTGGGGGTCCAAGGGTTAGGACTTTGCCTTCCAATGGAAGAGGCGCAGTTTCAATCTCTGGTCTGGGAACTAGATCTCACATGCCTCGGAGCCAAAACACCAAAATGTAAAACAAAAGCAATGTTGTAACAAGTTCAATAAAGACTTTTAAAATGGTCCACAGTTAAAAAAAAAAAAAAAAAAGACTTTAAAAAATTTTAAAAAGCAGAATGAGAAAGAGGGGAAAGAGAGAGGAAGGAGAGAAGAAAGGGTGGGGTTTAGGAAAGGGAAGTTTTAGAACAAAATCTCTTGTACTATTAGGGGTTTTNAAAAAAAAAAAAAAAAAAAAAAGACTTTAAAAAATTTTAAAAAGCAGAATGAGAAAGAGGGGAAAGAGAGAGGAAGGAGAGAAGAAAGGGTGGGGTTTAGGAAAGGGAAGTTTTAGAACAAAATCTCTTGTACTATTAGGGGTTTTGAAAGTAAGAGATACACATTAAGCAAGTATAGCAAAAGTTAACAAATGTGAACTGTATGGGCAGTGATTATAAACATGACGGCTGCACCATTACTTCAAATTTTCTGTTATCATTTTTTATAACAGAAAGATGAAAAAAAAAAAAACTGGAGAAGAAAAGACCCACATCCCAACTAAAAAAAAAAAAAAAAGAACAGATCCAAAGAATTAAAAGGAAACTCACAAATATAAAATAAATGGTCAAATTCAGGGAACAAATGATACACTACAGATCAAAGAGATGCAAATTAAAACACGAGAGATGCCATTTTTTGGCTACCAGATTAACAGAGTTTTGAATGCACAGTAATAATGGTACCTGATATTTTTGTAAAGGTATAGCCATTTTTGGAAATCGTTTGACAGTTTTTTATGAAGTTAAACATATACTTTACACATCACCAAACATTTCCCCAAGAGAAATAAAAATATACGTCCACACCTAGGCTTGTACATAAACATTCGTAGCAGCTTTATTCGTGATAAAGCTGAAAACAATGAAAGGAAGACAAGCCAAATGTCTACCAACAGGTGAACAGATAAGACAGGTTGTGGTCTATCCAGGTAATAATACCGATACATGGAGCAACATGTATGACAGATGAGTTAAATAGATGCTGAACAAAAGAAGTCAGGTAAAAGAGTATATCCTGTATGATTCCATTTACACAAAACACTGGACAAACTTAAGCTACAATGAGAGAGACAGAGATGGGGTAGCATGCCTGGGAGGGTCCGGGGGAACCTTCTCGGGTGGTGGAAGTGTCCTGTATCTGGTGTTCTGCATCTGGTGTCCTGCAGTGATAATATATGTGTACACATATGTGTACATTTGTCAAAATTATACAGCTGCACATCTAAAAGGGTGAATTTTACTGTTTACATATTAAACCTCAATTGAGCTGATTTAGAATGACTTGGGTTTGATCCCTGGGGTTGGGAAAATTCCCTGGAGATGGAAAAGGCAACCTACTCCAGTATCCTTGCCTGGAAAATTCCACAGACAGAGGAGCCTGGTAGGCTTCAGTCCACGGGGTCACAGACAAGACGCGACTGAGCAACTGACGGAGCACACACATATAACTGCACATCTAAAAGCATGTATTGTATTGTTTATATATTAAACCTCAACAGAGCTGATTCAGAATTTAAAATCACAGTAATGAACGACCCAGAGCTGGGGCGGATATAGGCAAATGGGCTCTTACACACTGCTAGTGGGAATACTAGTCTAGTCAGTACAACCTTTTTGGGGGGGCGGGTAACAGTTTTATTGTGACATAATTCACATACAATTCACTTATTTGAAGTATACAATTCAGTGGTTTTAGTGTGCTCATAGAGTTGTGCAACTATCACCACAATCGAATGTAGAACATCTTCACGACCTCAGAACAACATTCTGTACCCCTTAGTCATCACTTCCCAATCCTGAACAACTACTGATCCACCTTCTCCTTCTCTACATGTGCTCATCCTGCAGGATTCATATAACTGGAATCATACAACGTGTGGGTTTTTGTGTCTGGCTTCTTCCACTTAGCACGTCTGCAAGGCTTATCCATGTTGGAGCAACTATATCATTCCACTTTGTGGTTGACTAATATTCCACTGAGCGGATAGATAACGTTTTGTTTATTTATTCATTTAGCTGATGGGCATTTGAGCTGTTTCTACCTTTTGGCTTCCAGGAACACTGCTGCTAAGAACATCTGTGCACAGTGCTTTCCTTTCTCTCAGATTCACACCTGTGAGTGCAATTGCTGGGGCAAATGTCACCTCTATGTTTACGTTTTTTTAGGAACTACTATGCTGCTTTCTACAACAGCTACACTATTTTACATTTCCACCAGCACTATAGGAAGGTCGCAATCTGTCTACGTGCTCACCAACACTTATCACAATCTAGTGGGTGCAAAGCAGGATTGCAGTGTGGGTTTGACTTTCATTTCTCTAATGACTAGTAGTGTTGAACATCTTTTCACATGCTTATTGTGAAAGTGCTAGCTGCTCAGTTGTGTCTGTCTCTTTGCAGCCCCATGGACTACGGCCCACCAGGCTCCTCTGTCCACGGAATTTTCCAGGCAAGAATACTGGAGTGGGTTGCTATTTTCTTCTCCAGGGTATCTTCCTGACCCAGGGATCAAACCCAGTTCTCCTACATTGCAGGCAGATTTTTTTACCGTCTACACCAGGGAAGCCCATATATCTATAATATCTTTGGAAAAATAACTATTCAACTCCTTTGCCTGTTTTTAACTGGCCTGTTTGTCCTTTTATTTTTGCGTTGCAGAGTTCTTTATATACTCCAGATGCATAGTCCTTATTGGATATATGGTTTGCACATACTTTCTCCCATTATGGGCTTCCCTGGTGGCTCAGATGGTAAAGGATCTGCCTGCAGTGCAGTAGACCCAGGTTTGATTCCTGGTTCAGGATGATCCCTGGAGAGGGGAATGGCTACGCACTCCAGTATTCTTGCCTGGAGAATCCCATGGACAGAGGAGCCTGGTGGGCTACATACAGTCCATGGGATCGCAAAGAGTCAGATGGACTACGGCCCACCAGGCTCCTCTGTCCACGGAATTTTCCAGGCAAGAATACTGGAGTGGGTTGCTATTTTCTTCTCCAGGGTATCTTCCTGACCCAGGGATCAAACCCAGTTCTCCTACATTGCAGGCAGATTTTTTTACCGTCTATACCAGGGAAGCCCATATATCTATAATATCTTTGGAAAAATAACTATTCAACTCCTTTGCCTGTTTTTAACTGGCCTGTTTGTCCTTTTATTTTTGCGTTGCAGAGTTCTTTATATACTCCAGATGCATAGTCCTTATTGGATATATGGTTTGCACATACTTTCTCCCATTATGGGCTTCCCTGGTGGCTCAGATGGTAAAGGATCTGCCTGCAGTGCAGTAGACCCAGGTTTGATTCCTGGTTCAGGATGATCCCTGGAGAGGGGAATGGCTACGCACTCCAGTATTCTTGCCTGGAGAATCCCATGGACAGAGGAGCCTGGTGGGCTACATACAGTCCATGGGATCGCAAAGAGTCAGATACAACTGAGCGACTAACACTTTCTTTCTCCCATTATAGAGGTTGTCTTTTTTTTTTTTTTTAATTGGAGGATAATTGCTTTACAATACTGTGTTGGTTTCTGCCATACATCAACATGAACCCCCTCTGGATCCTCCCTCCCACCCCACCCACCCACCTTGGTTGTCAGGGTGGGCACAGGTTTGAGCTCCCTGTGGGTTGTCTTTTCTAATTGATACAACTTCTGAAAACCAGTCTGGCAACATATATCAAAGACTTCAGTGTGAATCTTTGATCTTACAGTTTTACTTTTAGGAGTGTATCTTATGAAAACAACTAAAGAAGTAGAATGAGAAGAGTTATAAATAAGAACACTCATCAAAGTACTTCTTAAACTGAATCTTAACCCTTACCTCATACCATATGTAAAAACTGACTCAAAATGGAGCACAATCCTAAACGTAAGAGCTAAAACTACAAAACTTCCGGAAGAAAACCTAGGAAAAAAAAATTAGTGGTCCTGGGTTTGGCAAGATTTATTAAATAGAACACAAAAAAGCATGAACCATTTAAAAACAACATCCATTGGCCTTTATCACAAGTAAAAACTTTGGCTCTTTAATGATGGTACAGGTCAATTTTTACCTATGCAGGCACAGAAAAAAAATAAAAAGGGCACCGTGACAAAATAAATAAACCCAAGAAGAATGTTTCAGAGGATTCTGTTCTTCTAATTCTGTCTTCCTGAAATGCCTGAATACTCCATTTGACAATGAGTATGCATTTCTATACAATAAGGAGGAGAGCTGGAAAGGAACCTTCATAAAACTATTTCCACTTTGAAAAGGGGAAAAAGTGAATTTCCTTCTCATAATTATTAGAAAGAAACACTTACTTAGCCAGGTGACTTGGTTTATCGTGTTGATTTGGAGTTTTTTTTTTTTAATTTGCCACATTTCAGAAATGAGAACACACTAGCATTTTCTTAAGAGCTTAATATTCTTAAGATCTGCAGATAATTTCTTTCATACATACAAGTTAACCCATCCAACAAATTTCAGTGATGTAACTGGATAATAATGGTTTAAAATCACTCTGTAAAAGAAGTTTAGAAGTACGGCATTATCTCACAACTAGCTGGAGCTTAATTTAGGTACACTGAAGAAAGTGAAAGTAATTCAAGACAGATAGTAAAGGTCTGTGCACTTGACTCAGAGGAGAGTCTCTAAGCCCTCACTAAGTTAATTACTCTCATTCTACACTCAATTTAACAAGTTATGCAAACCAATGGAAAATGGGAGGCCCCGGACAAAAAGGGAACGGAAATGGCAAACTCACTGCAGCCAACAGCCCAGAGACGGGTCATTGAAGATATGAGAACCTGGCTCACTTGAGAGACTGAGATGGTTGCGTAGAGAAGTGAACATACTGCCTCGGTGCAACTGCATCAGGAAGCCAATATGGTGCTAGGACTACACAGGAAATTACATTCGGAAATAGGTCTCTAAATAATCAAACACTGCATTAGACTCAGTGCGTTCACGGAAGCAGTGCAGGGACCTCCGTGGTGGTCCAGTGGCTAAGACTCCATGCTCCCAATGCAGGGGTTCGATCCCAAGTCCGGGAACCAGATCCCACACCACAATTAAGAGTTCTCATGTGGCAACTAAAAATCCCGCACACTGCAACGAAGACTGAAGATCCTGTGTGCCAAAACTAAGATACAGCACAGCCAAATAAACAAATATATATTTTTTAAAAAAAGAAAGCATTGAAGATTATTACCCATTTGAGAGGGATTTCCACTTCTCATTAAGAATGGCTGATTTTATAAAAGAGATGATTAATGAAAAAAACAACAGTGATCTGGAAAACTGGCTTGTATCAAAGGAAGCTCTAATCCTTAAGAGAAGGGCAAACAAATGAGTCATTTTTGCAAACATATTTTAATAGCTACCCACGCAACTTTAATACCACAAAATTCAAAGGACTGAACTAAAGAAGCAGTTCAGCTCCACTGATAGGTTCTTCTGTGTTCCCCAAGCCCCTCATGGAGGTGGTTCCCAAGACTGTATCTAAGGGAGAACTAACGATGTGGACAAGGGCATTTTACATCACCCCCTCCCGTCCAACCAGCTTCGTCCACGTCATAGACTCTCTGGCCTTTGCAGCTCCATCTTTGAGAAAACAGGCACTTGAACTTGTCTGTCTGGGGTCAGGGTCATTAAAAAAAAAAAATGTTTCTCATACTCTGCGTTTCTCCTAAGCTCTTCAAACATCATTTCGTGACCACACTGGACTTGGAGAGCTATCCAGATGCGGGGAAATGAAATTCCTGGCACTGGAAGCAAATGGAGGCCCAGGCTTTCCTGTGTGAGCTCCCTCACTCCACTCCCTCAGGAGTCCCTGGTGGCCTCACCCCAGCTGCTCGGATTCCCACAAAGACAGCCAGATTGGACTAATCTGACCACACAAACGTGGAAATGATGAGGGGCAGAGGTACCAGAAAGGACCGAAACTCTGGGTGTCTGTCCCAGGCTCAAGGGACAGCATCTGGGAGCCCAGCCAGCCAGAGGATAGATTTGCTCTCCAGATTCACCTCGCACCTTGAGGCACCATACACAACAGGGAGAGACGGTAGGCTAAAAGGTCACAGGGGAGGTCAGCTAGGCAGCAAGGCTGCGGGTAGGGCACCTGGCCGGGACAGGCGAGAGCCGCAGGAGGTCAAAGCCACCAGCAGCAGCCTGGTTCTTAAAAGCTCCCTTCCTCCAAGAGGCCAAGACAGCCGAATTCCAGCTGGGGTCCAGCAGCAGCCTGGGACGCTGGGTGACCAGGAGCAGGCTGTCTGCTCTGGATGCTTAACTGATCACCTGAGATGTTTCTGCGCAGACAGGGCAAGGGAGAGCAGTTTCTCCGCTCTGGATCAGGCAGTCCATCTTTCACCTCCCCCCAGGAACGCTGCTGAGGTGGAAGAAAAACAGCCGTTACTGAGCACTGGAGCGATGGAGCAATTCAAAGTGAACCAACTGGTGCTTTATCCCAGACAATGATGGCTTTGTCGGCAGATTGCAACAGCCCAACAAACCCTGCACAGCCCTCCTCATTTCCATCTCTGGTCCCCAGGACTTGGAGACACCAGGCTAAAAAGAGGGAAGAAAGTTACTCTCAGAAACTAACAGCGTGTGACGCAACAGAGGCAGGCCAGCTGCCATTCGGCGATGACACATCACCCAGGCTGGCCGTTCTGCAGTCGTGGGGCTCCTACTGCTCCCAGGACATAGCTGAGTCTCACATACTCAGGGTACGCGCTTCCAGGGATCCTGGCCAACAGAGAACACAGGGCTGAGCGTCAAGCTTGTTTACAGTGCTGCTGGGTCACTGTTCCAGTCCATTAGCGGGGCGGCTTGCTCGGGATCGCTTTTCCGTTCAGTCTGGACTACGCTGTTATTTCTCTCTTGGTTTGCCTTAGCCAAGGAAACTCACTTGCCCTTAGATGGACACTGCTGCAAGGACTCTGGCTGCCCAGGTGGCACTAGCGATACAGAACCCGCCTGCCAGTGCAGGAGATGCAAGAGATAGGAGTTCGATCCCTGGGTGGGGAAGATCCCCTGGAGAAGGAGATGGCCACCCACTCCTGTATTCCTGCCTGGAGAACCCCATGGACAGAGGAGCCTGGCGGGCTACAGTCCACGGGGTTGCAGAGAGTCGGACACGACTGGAGCGAGTTAGCACTCAGAGCATTAGCACACTCAAGACCTTAGCTAGAGCCACTGAGCCGAGGTGGCTGCTCCCAGCTTTCCAGGAGCCTGAAAGCTGCCACCCTCTAGGGCAGAAACCAGAGAAGATTCTCTCTGCAGGCAAGAGCCAGGGGGTGAGAGAGACCAGAAGATGACATCCCCTATTTCTCACACCCCGCCCAGCCCTGCTCACTTAATCCATACTTTACCAATCACCTCAAACGACCACAAACACACCCATGGCTCCAGGGAGCCAGCAACTGGCAGGAAAATAGAGATAAGCAAACAAACTTATCGGGCAAAAAAGCAGCTGGCTACATACATACAGGCTGGCCAACGCGACTGTAAGCAGTAGGTCTCTGACTGGCTGCTGTGGGAAGCATCCGAAGGCCATGCCCACCAGGTAAGTTTTCTCAGCACCACCTGCCTGCCGGCTCACAGATACTGTGCCGGGACATTGTCAAGGACAAGCCAGGGGCTGAGCTGATAGCGGGGTTCTCTGCTTTTCTGAGAGCTTTTTTCCCAGGGAACAAAGTCTTTTGCCAAAGTTTCTTGTGGGGGAAAAAAAGTCATGAAATTCAAAACTAAGAGGAATTGAAAACTGGTCCAGTCACTAGGGAGCCAGGCTGGGAGAGAGCTAGGAGGCAAGGGCAGGCTCTGCTGGGCTAGGAGACGGAGGTCACAGTGAGGAGCTCTGGGTTAGGATGCAGCCAGAGAAGCTGGATGCCCCAAGGGCAGCCGAGCCTTGCCACTGGGCCTAGGGAGTTGTAACAACCTCATCCAGCGTTTAAAACATCACCCAAGTCCTCTGCCTTATATCAGACCCCCCGTCACACACTCTTGCCACCAGTGTGGGTGGGCAGACAGACAGAACCACAGAAAGCCCACACGGATCAGGCTGACGAGTAAGGCTGCCAGAGAGCCAGAGATCAGCATCTCTGGACTTGATGGGATGGAAAGTACTTAAACTTTTCCAGAGAGTTGAGTGAGCTCTTCTTTCCATGTACCAAGTCACACCGGCATCTGTTCTGTGACTCGCAGGGACATGCATCCACGTGGCTCCGGGCTCAGGTGAGCGTGCCGCAGCTGGGCAGGCCCACAGCTGGAACCACCAGCTTTCCTGAAGCTCAGTGCTCTCTCCCTGCCTCTGGAACAACAGAAGGCCGAGGGCCTGCATTCTCCTGCTAGCAGGAGTGAGGAGCCCTGGCCTCGGGGTGGGGAGGTGCGAGCTCGGCCTCGGTCCAGGCACGCGGGCAGGCACGCTGCGGGGTGTGTCGGATACCCTCCCCTGCGTCCTCTGCCCCTCTGCAGGCTGGCAGTGCAGCCAGCCTTCCTCTCTCTGGCCCGAGGCGCAGAGCAAAGGCTGCTCCTGGGCTGCAACCTGCTTACCTCCACCCTCCACACACCTCAGCCAAGTGGGCAGGGGCGGGGGACAGGCCGGGGCGGGGGACAGGCCAGGCCAGGGAACCCTGACCCTTTTCTTCAAGGGTCCTGCTGAAAGGTTCTCAGGGAGAGAGTTCTTCCTGTGAGGAAGGAGGAGGAGGCAGAAGGATGTTTTCAGAGAAAGTAGGGATAAAATTAATGGAAGAGGGGCTCAGGAACACAAAAGCCAGGTGAAATGGTCTCAGGGTCCGCCAGAGAGGGATCCCATAAGTGACGGTATAGCCACACAATGAAGTACTACTCAGCCACTAAGAAAATACCGCAGATGAGTATTTGGGAAAGGCATTCATGATCTGTTAAACACACACACACAAAAAAAAACATACTTACTCCACCTGAAAAACAGTCAAAATACAAAAAGTAAGTTCCTAAGCTTAGAAGAGTAATACCCCCAACTTCTCAGTAAGCATGCTTGCCGTTGCTCTGAGAAGTACAAACTCTATTTCAATCTGGCTCAGGAGCAAAGTCTTGGCCTTTAAGAACCATAAAGCTACTTGCCAACACCTCTGTAGATCAGATCAAATACGGACAGAAACTTCAAGAGGTGGAAAGCCTCAGATTGTGTGGAAGGTGGCTGCGCGAGAACGTTGTGTGTATGTGTGTGTGTATGTGCTGGGGAAGGGTTCAAAGCAAGCATGTCCCTTCCTTTCTTAACTACCTCAAACACACACATACACACACACACACACACACACACACACACGTAGTTAACTGCAAAGCACAGCCAGAGGCCTGTAACACAACGTCCAATGTGCAGGTTAGAAACTTTGAACAAGGGCCAAGTGAGAGGCCTCTTCTGTCTAACTTCAAGCTATAATTTTGTTTCAGCGACAACCAAATCAACTGTCTGGAGTTACATCAAATGATTATCCCTTTCCTCCACCCTGGAATCACCCTATGAAAACAGCCCTGCCTCAGGCAGGTCTGGTGGTGAAGTTAAGGGATAACAGTTAGAAATGGAATGTAAAAGGATGAGCAACCCACTGTCCAAGAACTTCATGTGGAGAAGTGAAATGAAGCCAACTCTCCACCCCCAAATCATGATCATTTAAAATAACTGCCCTGGTTCCTCATAACTCTACGAGTAACTGCCTACGAGGAGCACACACACCTCTGGGGTTTACCAGGAGGGCGGTCTTGGATTTTGTTTTCAGAAGATGATGGTCCTGACTGTATGAACACAAACATTTCGGGAAGGCACACCTAAGAGTGTTTGAACACCTCACAAGACATCCCCTGTGCCAGGGCTGCCCTTGTGGCAAAGAGCGCCGCACGCTCCTTCCTCCCTTAGGCCAAGACTCAGTTCTAAACGAGATGCAACCGTGGGACTTCCCGGGCGGTCTGGTGGTTAAGACTCTGCACTTTCGATGCAAGGGGGGCGGGTTCGATCCCTGGTTGGAGAACTAAGATCCCACATACCATGCAGTGCAGCCAAAACAGATTTTGAGAATAAATTAAAAAATAAAAAGAAAGGCCGATAGATAAACAGATGCAACCAAGATTAAACTCATTTCCCTAGAATTCCTAATACTTGAACTCAGACCCAAGGTAGAAATGGAAATGTAGAGTTCACATACAAGTTCAGATTTCTTCCAATTTTCAAATATGCCAGACCTTGTAACACTGAGCTCACATTCCGAAACAGCTAGAGTCACCTGGAGCTGGGTGATGGCTGCCCCCCTGTAGAGCTGGCAGGTACCGACCAATTCGCCACAGATGCCTGGCCCCCTCCCCACCGCCCCGCTGCTCTTCCATCAGGCAGGCCCGGTCAACTGCAGTTTACAGTTGCAGGGTTTTCATAATAAGTAAGTGCTTGTCTGTAACCATGACTCCATCAGAAGCCAGAAAATAAAAGAAAGCAAACGTCCTCTTCGTCTTTCTGATGACCCTCACTTTTATCTCCTGACCCTTGTGGGCATTTGACTTTGTGACCCCCTGACCCAGACAATGTTAAAAGGAAAAAAGGCCTTAACAGGATAACCTTAACAGGGTGATTTGTGGAGCTTTGAGGTAACCTGGAGAGCCGAATTCCTGAGTCGATTTTAATCTAGGGGAAATGCTCAGTGTAGGTCACCTTCCCAAGCAGTCTCTCATTTACTATACACAGAAGAGACAGAAGACAGAGACTCTTGGAACTCCTAGACACTGACATATTTAGCATTTAAGATCTCAAATAAGACTCCCTAAAGATAATGTTGAAAACCTGAATGGTTTGGGTTTTCTGTCAGTGGTGTTTTTAATAGGAGAATAACTGCTTTACAGTATTGTGCTGGTCTCTGCCATAGATCAACATGAGTCAGCCACAAGTGTACACATGTCCCCTCCCTTCTGCACCCCCCATCTCCCTCCCCATCCACCCCTCTAGGGTTGTCACAGAGCACTGGGTTGAGCTCCCTGTGTCACACAGCAAATCCCACTTAAAAAAAAAAATGTTTCTCATACTCTGCGTTTCTCCTAAGCTCTTCAAACATCATTTCGTGACCACACTGGACTTGGAGAGCTATCCAGATGCGGGGAAATGAAATTCCTGGCACTGGAAGCAAATGGAGGCCCAGGCTTTCCTGTGTGAGCTCCCTCACTCCACTCCCTCAGGAGTCCCTGGTGGCCTCACCCCAGCTGCTCGGATTCCCACAAAGACAGCCAGATTGGACTAATCTGACCACACAAACGTGGAAATGATGAGGGGCAGAGGTACCAGAAAGGACCGAAACTCTGGGTGTCTGTCCCAGGCTCAAGGGACAGCATCTGGGAGCCCAGCCAGCCAGAGGATAGATTTGCTCTCCAGATTCACCTCGCACCTTGAGGCACCATACACAACAGGGAGAGACGGTAGGCTAAAAGGTCACAGGGGAGGTCAGCTAGGCAGCAAGGCTGCGGGTAGGGCACCTGGCCGGGACAGGCGAGAGCCGCAGGAGGTCAAAGCCACCAGCAGCAGCCTGGTTCTTAAAAGCTCCCTTCCTCCAAGAGGCCAAGACAGCCGAATTCCAGCTGGGGTCCAGCAGCAGCCTGGGACGCTGGGTGACCAGGAGCAGGCTGTCTGCTCTGGATGCTTAACTGATCACCTGAGATGTTTCTGCGCAGACAGGGCAAGGGAGAGCAGTTTCTCCGCTCTGGATCAGGCAGTCCATCTTTCACCTCCCCCCAGGAACGCTGCTGAGGTGGAAGAAAAACAGCCGTTACTGAGCACTGGAGCGATGGAGCAATTCAAAGTGAACCAACTGGTGCTTTATCCCAGACAATGATGGCTTTGTCGGCAGATTGCAACAGCCCAACAAACCCTGCACAGCCCTCCTCATTTCCATCTCTGGTCCCCAGGACTTGGAGACACCAGGCTAAAAAGAGGGAAGAAAGTTACTCTCAGAAACTAACAGCGTGTGACGCAACAGAGGCAGGCCAGCTGCCATTCGGCGATGACACATCACCCAGGCTGGCCGTTCTGCAGTCGTGGGGCTCCTACTGCTCCCAGGACATAGCTGAGTCTCACATACTCAGGGTACGCGCTTCCAGGGATCCTGGCCAACAGAGAACACAGGGCTGAGCGTCAAGCTTGTTTACAGTGCTGCTGGGTCACTGTTCCAGTCCATTAGCGGGGCGGCTTGCTCGGGATCGCTTTTCCGTTCAGTCTGGACTACGCTGTTATTTCTCTCTTGGTTTGCCTTAGCCAAGGAAACTCACTTGCCCTTAGATGGACACTGCTGCAAGGACTCTGGCTGCCCAGGTGGCACTAGCGATACAGAACCCACCTGCCAGTGCAGGAGATGCAAGAGATAGGAGTTCGATCCCTGGGTGGGGAAGATCCCCTGGAGAAGGAGATGGCCACCCACTCCTGTATTCCTGCCTGGAGAACCCCATGGACAGAGGAGCCTGGCGGGCTACAGTCCACGGGGTTGCAGAGAGTCGGACACGACTGGAGCGAGTTAGCACTCAGAGCATTAGCACACTCAAGACCTTAGCTAGAGCCACTGAGCCGAGGTGGCTGCTCCCAGCTTTCCAGGAGCCTGAAAGCTGCCACCCTCTAGGGCAGAAACCAGAGAAGATTCTCTCTGCAGGCAAGAGCCAGGGGGTGAGAGAGACCAGAAGATGACATCCCCTATTTCTCACACCCCGCCCAGCCCTGCTCACTTAATCCATACTTTACCAATCACCTCAAACGACCACAAACACACCCATGGCTCCAGGGAGCCAGCAACTGGCAGGAAAATAGAGATAAGCAAACAAACTTATCGGGCAAAAAAGCAGCTGGCTACATACATACAGGCTGGCCAACGCGACTGTAAGCAGTAGGTCTCTGACTGGCTGCTGTGGGAAGCATCCGAAGGCCATGCCCACCAGGTAAGTTTTCTCAGCACCACCTGCCTGCCGGCTCACAGATACTGTGCCGGGACATTGTCAAGGACAAGCCAGGGGCTGAGCTGATAGCGGGGTTCTCTGCTTTTCTGAGAGCTTTTTTCCCAGGGAACAAAGTCTTTTGCCAAAGTTTCTTGTGGGGGAAAAAAAGTCATGAAATTCAAAACTAAGAGGAATTGAAAACTGGTCCAGTCACTAGGGAGCCAGGCTGGGAGAGAGCTAGGAGGCAAGGGCAGGCTCTGCTGGGCTAGGAGACGGAGGTCACAGTGAGGAGCTCTGGGTTAGGATGCAGCCAGTGAAGCTGGATGCCCCAAGGGCAGCCGAGCCTTGCCACTGGGCCTAGGGAGTTGTAACAACCTCATCCAGCGTTTAAAACATCACCCAAGTCCTCTGCCTTATATCAGACCCCCCGTCACACACTCTTGCCACCAGTGTGGGTGGGCAGACAGACAGAACCACAGAAAGCCCACACGGATCAGGCTGACGAGTAAGGCTGCCAGAGAGCCAGAGATCAGCATCTCTGGACTTGATGGGATGGAAAGTACTTAAACTTTTCCAGAGAGTTGAGTGAGCTCTTCTTTCCATGTACCAAGTCACACCGGCATCTGTTCTGTGACTCGCAGGGACATGCATCCACGTGGCTCCGGGCTCAGGTGAGCGTGCCGCAGCTGGGCAGGCCCACAGCTGGAACCACCAGCTTTCCTGAAGCTCAGTGCTCTCTCCCTGCCTCTGGAACAACAGAAGGCCGAGGGCCTGCATTCTCCTGCTAGCAGGAGTGAGGAGCCCTGGCCTCGGGGTGGGGAGGTGCGAGCTCGGCCTCGGTCCAGGCATGCGGGCAGGCACGCTGCGGGGTGTGTCGGATACCCTCCCCTGCGTCCTCTGCCCCTCTGCAGGCTGGCAGTGCAGCCAGCCTTCCTCTCTCTGGCCCGAGGCGCAGAGCAAAGGCTGCTCCTGGGCTGCAACCTGCTTACCTCCACCCTCCACACACCTCAGCCAAGTGGGCAGGGGCGGGGGACAGGCCGGGGCGGGGGACAGGCCAGGCCAGGGAACCCTGACCCTTTTCTTCAAGGGTCCTGCTGAAAGGTTCTCAGGGAGAGAGTTCTTCCTGTGAGGAAGGAGGAGGAGGCAGAAGGATGTTTTCAGAGAAAGTAGGGATAAAATTAATGGAAGAGGGGCTCAGGAACACAAAAGCCAGGTGAAATGGTCTCAGGGTCCGCCAGAGAGGGATCCCATAAGTGACGGTATAGCCACACAATGAAGTACTACTCAGCCACTAAGAAAATACCGCAGATGAGTATTTGGGAAAGGCATTCATGATCTGTTAAACACACACACACAAAAAAAAACATACTTACTCCACCTGAAAAACAGTCAAAATACAAAAAGTAAGTTCCTAAGCTTAGAAGAGTAATACCCCCAACTTCTCAGTAAGCATGCTTGCCGTTGCTCTGAGAAGTACAAACTCTATTTCAATCTGGCTCAGGAGCAAAGTCTTGGCCTTTAAGAACCATAAAGCTACTTGCCAACACCTCTGTAGATCAGATCAAATACGGACAGAAACTTCAAGAGGTGGAAAGCCTCAGATTGTGTGGAAGGTGGCTGCGCGAGAACGTTGTGTGTATGTGTGTGTGTATGTGCTGGGGAAGGGTTCAAAGCAAGCATGTCCCTTCCTTTCTTAACTACCTCAAACACACACATACACACACACACACACACACACACACACACGTAGTTAACTGCAAAGCACAGCCAGAGGCCTGTAACACAACGTCCAATGTGCAGGTTAGAAACTTTGAACAAGGGCCAAGTGAGAGGCCTCTTCTGTCTAACTTCAAGCTATAATTTTGTTTCAGCGACAACCAAATCAACTGTCTGGAGTTACATCAAATGATTATCCCTTTCCTCCACCCTGGAATCACCCTATGAAAACAGCCCTGCCTCAGGCAGGTCTGGTGGTGAAGTTAAGGGATAACAGTTAGAAATGGAATGTAAAAGGATGAGCAACCCACTGTCCAAGAACTTCATGTGGAGAAGTGAAATGAAGCCAACTCTCCACCCCCAAATCATGATCATTTAAAATAACTGCCCTGGTTCCTCATAACTCTACGAGTAACTGCCTACGAGGAGCACACACACCTCTGGGGTTTACCAGGAGGGCGGTCTTGGATTTTGTTTTCAGAAGATGATGGTCCTGACTGTATGAACACAAACATTTCGGGAAGGCACACCTAAGAGTGTTTGAACACCTCACAAGACATCCCCTGTGCCAGGGCTGCCCTTGTGGCAAAGAGCGCCGCACGCTCCTTCCTCCCTTAGGCCAAGACTCAGTTCTAAACGAGATGCAACCGTGGGACTTCCCGGGCGGTCTGGTGGTTAAGACTCTGCACTTTCGATGCAAGGGGGGCGGGTTCGATCCCTGGTTGGAGAACTAAGATCCCACATACCATGCAGTGCAGCCAAAACAGATTTTGAGAATAAATTAAAAAATAAAAAGAAAGGCCGATAGATAAACAGATGCAACCAAGATTAAACTCATTTCCCTAGAATTCCTAATACTTGAACTCAGACCCAAGGTAGAAATGGAAATGTAGAGTTCACATACAAGTTCAGATTTCTTCCAATTTTCAAATATGCCAGACCTTGTAACACTGAGCTCACATTCCGAAACAGCTAGAGTCACCTGGAGCTGGGTGATGGCTGCCCCCCTGTAGAGCTGGCAGGTACCGACCAATTCGCCACAGATGCCTGGCCCCCTCCCCACCGCCCCGCTGCTCTTCCATCAGGCAGGCCCGGTCAACTGCAGTTTACAGTTGCAGGGTTTTCATAATAAGTAAGTGCTTGTCTGTAACCATGACTCCATCAGAAGCCAGAAAATAAAAGAAAGCAAACGTCCTCTTCGTCTTTCTGATGACCCTCACTTTTATCTCCTGACCCTTGTGGGCATTTGACTTTGTGACCCCCTGACCCAGACAATGTTAAAAGGAAAAAAGGCCTTAACAGGATAACCTTAACAGGGTGATTTGTGGAGCTTTGAGGTAACCTGGAGAGCCGAATTCCTGAGTCGATTTTAATCTAGGGGAAATGCTCAGTGTAGGTCACCTTCCCAAGCAGTCTCTCATTTACTATACACAGAAGAGACAGAAGACAGAGACTCTTGGAACTCCTAGACACTGACATATTTAGCATTTAAGATCTCAAATAAGACTCCCTAAAGATAATGTTGAAAACCTGAATGGTTTGGGTTTTCTGTCAGTGGTGTTTTTAATAGGAGAATAACTGCTTTACAGTATTGTGCTGGTCTCTGCCATAGATCAACATGAGTCAGCCACAAGTGTACACATGTCCCCTCCCTTCTGCACCCCCCATCTCCCTCCCCATCCACCCCTCTAGGGTTGTCACAGAGCACTGGGTTGAGCTCCCTGTGTCACACAGCAAATCCCACTTGCTCCGTTTCACCAATGGTAATGTGTGTGCTTCCATGCCACTCTCTCAGTTCGCGCCTCAGCTCCCTCCCCTGCTGCGCCCACAAGTCTGTGCTCTGTGTCTGTGTCCACTGCTGCCCTGCACATAGGATCATCAGTACCATCTTTCTAGGTTCCATACTCATGCGTTAATGTCCAGTATCTGTCCTTCTTTTTTGACTTACTTCACTTTGTACAATAGGCTCTCAATGGAATACTATTCAGCTACAAAAAGAATGCATCCAGGTCAGTCCTAATGACGTGGTGTTTTTTTTTTTATAACAGCTTTATTGAGACATGATTTACATGACAAAAAATTCACCTTTTAAAAGTGTTCACTGGTTTCTAGTATAGTCACAATACTATAAAACATGACCATCATCCTAGAAGATTCCTGCTTTTCCCCAGTATTCCCCTCTTCAACCTCCCTCACAGGCAAGTACTGATCTGATTTTTTTCCACCGCAGATTACCTCTGCCTTTTCTAGAACTTCACATAAATGGAATCAGTATCTAATCTCTTGAGTAAGACTTGCGTCACTCGAAGTAACGTTTCTGACACATACCAGAAGCTTGTTCCTTTGTATTGCTCAGTACAATTTACTCCTAAGGCTGTACCTCTCAAATACACAAGGTCCCTGGAAGAAAACTAAGATTGGTAAATAAGAATAAGATTGGTCATGCTAGTCTAACCCCCACGTCCCCTCTCACTTTTTTCCTTCCTTTACAATTAAAGACATCCTGACTTATAGGACTAAGTGACATGCTACCAACCAGCAGCACCACGTCTACTGGTATTTCATCCATCATCTTTCCACCATATTCACTGTAGTTCCTAGTTTCACCTTGTAAGGAAGTCCCTAGCTGAATCTATAAGAGAACTTTACTACAGAAAATGGAATATCAACATCCAAATAACGAAGCTACTAGGCTTCCCCAAAAAACACAGCTAAGATCAAGTGTAGTTATCTGTTCTTATCAGTTTAATATCTGATAAAGTGTCTGTCTACAATGCAGGAGACGAGGGTTCGAGCCCTGGGTTGGGAAGATCCCTTGGAGAAGGAAATGTACTCCACTCCAGTACTATTGCCTGGAAAATCCCATAGACAGAGGAGCCTGGTAGGCTACAGTCTATGGGGTCGCAAAGAGTTGGACACGACTGAGCGACTTCACTCACTCACTCAATGAACAGATAAACAAAATGTGGTACAATGACACAACTGAATACTGTCCAGGAATCAAAAGGAACAAAATATGGATGTGCACTATAAGCACAGGTGAACCTCGCCAACCTCATGCCAAGTGAAAAAAACCAGACACAAAAGGCCACATACAGTATGATTCCATTTATATGAAATGTCCAGAAAAGGCACAGACAAGCAGATTACAGACACAGAAAGCAGATTAACGGTTGTCTGGGGCGAAGGCAGGGCCTGGGATTAAACATAAAAGAGCATGAGGGATCTTAGTGGGGTGACGGAATGTTCTAAAACTGGATTCCAATTATGGCTACACAACAAAAAGGAAATCAATCACCGGCACATGTACAATGACCGCATCTTAAGGTACATGAATCCCATCCTGATAAAGTTGTTAACTCCAACGATAACATAAATTTGTCTGCACAAGTGGAAGAAAGTCCTGCTCCAAGGCAGAGAAAGATCCGTTTAATAATGTGAAGAAAAACAACAACAAAATAATAATTATTTAAAGAACAGAGAAGCCTGGGTAAAAGGCCCTACTAGATGAGATGAAGTCGCTCAGTCGTGTCCGACTCTTTGCGACCCCGTGGACTGTAACCTACTAGGCTTCTCCGTCCATGGGATTCTCCAGGCAAGAATACTGGAGTGGATTGCCATTTCCTTCTCCAGGGGATATTTCCGACCCAGGGATCGAACCCGGGTCTCCCGCATTGGAGGCAGATGCTTTAACCTCTGAGCCACCAGGGAAGCCCCAAAATACTCAGCTAGAAAATCGCTGTTTCAAACAGCAAGCTAATATAATCATGCATTGGTTTAATAACTCGTTGAAAGGGTTTCATTCTAATAAATACGACAGATTTATAAATTCACTTTCCCTAGAAAGCACAGTGTCTAGCTCTCTGGGCTGGTCCCAGAAGATGAGGCAGTCCATGTGCAAATGGGCCAGTGACCACCTGAGCACAAGAAGGGGTTCTTTAGGTTGTTTTTTAAAAGCCAGAATATTGGGGAAATATGTGGAAACTAGTTTAATTCTCCTACTTTCTACCGAAGCAGATGTTTTTTGTTTGATGACTGTCTGTCCCATGGTGATGGAGCACAAGAGGCCATCGTCTTCCCTGATGGCCTGTGCCCACAAGCCACAGAGGGAAGGAGTGGCAACTAGCTTTCGGAACAGGCCCTCCTAAGCACTAAGGAGGGAGTAAAAATATCGTTCGGGATATGAGAGTATCTACTTCACAGAAAACAAATACCACTGCCATCTCAAATATAAGCTCAAACTGCCAAAACCTCCCATGGCCAGCTGGTCCCTTACGAGGCACAGGAGAGGTTAGGGAGATGAGATGGAGCAGCCAGGACGGAAGAAAGAATCCCGGTACTCTGGTGACAGTGAGGACTCCCTGGACACACTGACAGCCCCTCGCAGCCCATTCTTAGGGAGCTGCCCCAACCGTGGCCCATGCAGCCAAGTCAAGCGCACAGCGCGGGTCCTCAACACAGCTCACATGAGTCACACAGCTGATGGGCTCCCTGGCTTCCTCGTTTCAGGCACAGCCCCCACGCCTGAGACCAAAACCCTCAGGGCCACTGCTGATTCTCTGCTTACACCCCCACATCCCTTCCACCAGCAAGCCCAAAGCCGCCCTGCATCCATGCATGTCTCACTACCTCCCTGCCACCATTCTGGTATCCATTCCCCCGGCCCTCCTGTCCCCTGGTCCCCACTGCGCAGACTCAACAAGCCGGCTGCCCAAAGCAATGAACGGAATATCCTAACCTCCCACCTCCCAACCAAACCCATCTCCCCCTCTCCTCCCTGATAGTCGCCCTGCCCTCAACCTGCTGGCCACCCTGGCCTTCCCAGCCCCTGAATGTGCCTGATCCTTCCACCTTGGGCCTCCGCCTTGGGCTCATCCACCGCCTGGAATTACTGCCCTCGGCTGGCTCCCACTCACCACTCAGGTTTCAGCTCAACCTGAAATGTCAGCCCCTCAGAAGACTTCTCCAACCCGCTGACATACAGTGTCCGCCTACCCTCCCCCACCCGCTATCACTTTCCATCTTCTGGTGTGGTTGATGTTCTTTGCGTCAGGAGTGATATAAATCTGATTTGCTTACTGATTCCCTCAACTGACTATAGACTCCATGACTTTACAATACCTATAAGTCAGGTCATTGTGCCCGACGCCTCAAACACTCACATATCTGTGCGCCTCCTACATCTCAATAAAACTCCAACAACAAAAACAATGCGCACACCATGTCTTGTTTACTGCTGCATTCCCAAGGGCGAGAACAGGGCCTGGCATCCATCAGAGGCCTGATTAATACTTTTGAAAGGAAAGGGCATCACTGGACGCTCTGGGGCTAGAGGCATGCTCTAGGGTCCCTGAGATTCTGATCAGAGAAGGTGGGGCCTGCTGGCCTCCCTCTCCAACACAAGCTGGAGACATGTGCTAATTCAATTAGACAACTGGCATAGAGCACTGATGGTAACAGGAAGCTCTGAGCAGGTCTGTGTGCGAAACTCAGGCCACCCTCAAGCTCCTGTCAGGCAGACGCAGAAACCCCCATAGGCAGGGGCTTTGAAGCAGAGGAGAGCAGAGGCAGGTGAGAGTGCCAGCTGGCAGCAGCAGAAGTAAGATCCCAAAGCAAAGCAGGGTCTGAGAGAGGAGCTGAGTCACTTATGGGGGTGAGCCTTAAGGAAAAGGCAAGCTCCCCCTGCTGAGGGCCCACCACAGCCCGGGACTCCTCCAGAATCCAGAGGTCTGGCAGTCCTGGGAATCCTGGAGGCTCGTGAACACACTGCCTGATCCCTGCAGTAAACCCCCATTGCAAGGGCCAGCTTGAGAGGGGCCCTGATCCCCGCGGCCAAAAGGGCTCTGCCTAAAACTCAAGCCCTGTAGCCCAGAATTCTAACCACAGACAGAATTCCAACAAGATAGAAAATATCACCTAAGATATCTGTTGTCTGAACTGCACATATTAGACCCAAGAAGTAACTCAATTATGGGCAATAGGAGCTCACACTCTGAATTTTTCATCAGCCATATATGAATCCTTAAAGATATGTGCTGTTAACTTTCTACAATACCCTTATTCTAGGAACTGTGCTGGGGCGCCAAAATAAGACCACTTTACTGAGCTGAAACCTGAGTGGTGAGTGGGAGCCAGCTGAGGGCAGTCATTCCAGGCAGTGGATGAGCCCGAGGCAGAGGCCCAAGGTGGAAGGATCAGGCACATTCAGGGGCTGGGAAGGCCAGGGTGGCCAGCAGACTTCCTTTTATAATGAGGGCCCTCCTATCATTAGATCGCCTGAAGCACTCACTTCGCTAATACACTTTGCACAGTTTGACACAACGGCAGAGTGGACTGCTCAGCTCTTCTGCGGGGGAAGGAGCCTGAAGAAAGACTTTTAGACCTGGGTTATGGGCTTAAACTGGAGAAACTGTTGAGGACGTCCCCAGGTGGCAGAGTGGTTAGGAACTCACCTGCCAATGCAGGGGACATGGGTTCAATCCCTGCTCCGGGAAGATTCCACATGCTGCGGAACAACGAAGTCTGTGGGTCGCAACTACTGAAGCCTGCTCGCCTAGGGCCCGTGCTCCGCAACAAGAGAAGCCTCTGCAGTGAGAAGCCATGAAGACTAGAGAAGGCCCATGCAAAGTAACGAAGACCCAGTGCAGCCAAAAATAAAGCTAGTTAGTTAAAAACAAAAAATCACTGAAACCAGTCTGTATTAGTTTCCAACTGCTGCTGTAACAAATGGCCACAAAATTAGTGGCTTAGAACAACGCAAAGTTACTGTCTCACAGTTCTGGAGAACTGGGGCTAAAAGCAAGATATTCGCAGCGCCGGCTTCCAGGACTCCAGGGGAGAATCTGGTTGCTTCCCTTTTCTAGCTCCTAGAGGCTGCCTGTGTTCCTTAGCTCACGGCCCCTTCCTCCATCTTCAAAGTCAGCGACTTCAGGCCTCCTTCTCCTGCTAGTTCTCTCTTCTGCTTTCCTCTTCTTCTTTTAAGGACCCTTGTGACAACACTGGGCCCACCCAGGCAATCCAAAATAATCTCCCCATTTTAGAGGCAGCTGATCAGCAACCCTACTTCCTCTCTGCCATGTGACCTACCGTATTCTCAGGTTCCAGGAATGAGCACATGGACATCCTGGGGCGCCACTCATCTGCCTCCCATCTCAGGCTGTGTGGGCCCCCCCATAGAAACACCACGCCATTGTCCCACTCCACACCAGCACCCTAGACAAGAGTTCCACGGAGGGGGTTTCTCTTTGCGCAGCTGAAGAGAAACAAGGTCCACCAGAGGAGAGTTTATGATGTTGGCCACTAGGCCCTTGAGTTTCCCTGTTCAATTCCATATATTTATCTTAACCGTCTAGTATATTCCAGATACCGTGAAACTCCATGAGAAAGTCAAAGGTGAAGAGCGCAGGAAAATCATGTCTATGTAAATAAAGATATGAGGCACAATCAGTAAGGTCGTGGACTCGCCTGGCATCGAAGGGTTCACTCCCTTTGAGAGGGGCCACTGGGCCACGGGCACTCGCGCTGAGGCTTGAGGGAAGGGCAGGATTTCACCAGCGGGGAAGGGCGGCACGAGGGAGGGCATGCGGTGGCCTAAAGGCGCTTGTTTTCCCCACCTTGTCCCCCTGTCCCAATCCTGCAGGAACCTTACAGAGCTGCACGCTTCTGTGAGCAGACGAGGAGGGGACTTTTCAGCTCCAGAGACACCACCCTGGATAAGCTGCCTCACCTCCTGGCAACAAGGCAAATTAACTTTGTGCCTTTTTTTGGGGGAGTGGTGGAGGGGTGGTTTGAAAAATAGGAATTCCACCAGCACCTGCTTGAGAGGGCTGCTGCAACTCAGGATGACGCAGAGGCTCTAGGACACAGCAGTTGCTCAGTTAGTGTGACTTTCCCTCCCTCTAGCGAATGACTTGCCTCCATCCTCTCTTCCACCCCCTTTCCCCAGGTTCTTCCCAATCTGACCACCCTTCTTTGCCCTTCCATCAGGATGGCAATCAGCCAGCCAGCCTCTACATAAACAGGAAATTTGTCCTGACTACCAATGAGAAGAAGACAGGTAAAAGGAATTCTTGGACTTCCTGAGAAGGTGAATCGTAATTTCTGACAGGTAACACAGGGAAGGAGAGATATGTATGAAACCCTGATGACACGGGAAACTGTCCACACTGATCCCGTTTATGCAAACAAACACACACACAGACACACACTCTTCTGGCTTTGGGACCGTCCTCACTGCTGCTGTTAGACCTGGTTCACGTTGTTTATCTCAGCCCTTGCTGTTCTACAACTGCCTGTTTATCTGTTCCCCACTCCAAGTCTGTGAGCTCCTTGAGGACAGAGACTATTCTTTCTCATCTCTGGAGTCCTCACTCCAACCCAGCATGGCCCTTTAATAGACACTATATAATAATTCAAGGCCAAAGAAAGCCCAAGAGGAGAGAAACTGCTTCTCTTAGGCATGGCTGCAGGAGAGTAAAACCAGTTTAGTCATCTGCGTGAATGGTCCTCATTTACAACTAGTTATCATGCCCAAGACTAGAAAGTTCTTCCTTGCAAAACTTAACATTTAGAGGACAATTGCTGTAAACTTTGAATCCTTGGCTGTCAGGAACAGTGGGTAACTATACATATGTATAGTCAATCCTAAAGGAAATTAGTACTGAATATTCATTGGAAGGACTGATGCTGAAGCTCCAACACTTTGGCCACCTGATGTAACGAACTGACTTATTGGAAAAGACCCTGATGCTGGGAAAGACTGAAAGCACAAGAAGGGGACGACAGAGGATGAGACGGTTGGATGGCATCACTGACTTGATGGACATGAGTTTGAGCAAACTCCGGGACTTGGTGATGGCCTGGTGTACTGCAGTCCATGGAGTCGCAAAGAGTTGGACACAACTGAGCGACTGAACTGAACTGATACATACATATACAGGGCTACAGTTTAGAAACTTGTATCTTACAGATCCAAATTTAAAGGTTTCCTCGATTATCCACTGGAGCAGAGATCCACTGTCCAGGGACTTCCCTGGGGGTCCAGCGGCTAATACACCATACTCCCAATGCAGGGGGCCCAGGTTCTACCCCTGGTCAGGGAACTAGATCCCACATGATCTAGCAACTAAGAGCCCGTGTAGCCAAAATAAATTTTTAAAAAGAAAGAAAGAAAAATCATTTAAAAAAAAGAAAGAAATCTACTGTCCAGAAAGCTGTTTATCTCTAAATACATAAAAGAATCGTCTCTCCCCTTACCCCACAGATATTCACCCCAAAGGTCCCTAATAAAGTTACATAAAAAGGTAGAGAAGTGAAACCAAAACCAAGCCCAGAAAGCTATCTGCTAGATGTGTTCAGAATCTGCGTGGGTGATTTACATGTGTGACATTCCTCACAATGTTAAGAGGGAAAGAACCATGAACTATGTTCTAGAGGACATAGCTCCACTGTGGGGCTTCAGAGAGTATGGATAAGCCAAGAATGCATCCGTTTAGCATCTGCAAGCAGGCATTTAAAAGCCACATTAAAGACCCCAAGTCAGATATGTTATTTCCCTTAGTTTATGGATGAGAAACTTGGGCTCCTAAAAAATGTCAGCTGAATGATGATGCAGAAGGGATTCAGCCCATTAAACATCCTGTTGCTTCTTATTTGCCAGGTACTAGACCCATTCGTGGGGTTTCCCCGATGGCTCAGCGGTAAAAATCCACCTGCTAGGCAGGAGACACAGGAGATGTGGGTTCAGTCCCTGGGCCAGGAAGATCCCATGGAGGAGGAAATGGCAACCCACTCCAGTACTCTTGCCTGGAAAATCCCATAGACAGAGGACCCTGGCAGGCTACAGTCCACGGGGCCGCAAAGAATCGGACACGACTGAGAAGGCAGGCAGACCCACTTATAGACATTATCTCAGTTAATCCTCACTTCCATCCTGCAGGGACACTGTACTCTCCGCACGTCCCGGTGGCAGACAGGAAGCTTTAGAGAAGGCAAGCCATGAATTTCTAAGCTTTGCCTTGGGGAGAGGCAACTTCTTCCTCTTCAAACATCCCAAAAACTGACCTCACGCTGTAGGACCAAATTAAGACATTTCACTACAGGGGGCTTTTCTCAGCATCATGGTGTGGGAAGGACGTGGATTTTACGGCCAGCTACAGAAAGCTGGAATCCGTCCACACTGTTACCTGTCCAGGTGGACGACCACGGGGCACCCCACACTTTCCCCAGCCAAGGTCAGTTTTGCCAAAGACCCTTCAGCAGTTCATGACTTTACAAGTTCAGGGATAGATCATATCAGAGTCCCTAGTCCACTTCACACGATTGGGGAAAAAACAACCACAACTTCCCCTGCCCTTAGTTCCTCCCCGCAAAGAGCTGCTGAACCTCATCTGGAAACAGCTGGGAGGCAGCAGTTAACAGGAAACCAAACCCAGAAAAAAAAAAAAGCACAGAGTGTACCAGGGAGAGTTAGGCGGCTAGAACGAAGAGGCCGGGGGACCGACAGGAAGCTGAAGTCAGAAAGAGCCCAGGCCAGAAACAGACAGAAGAGGAGGAGGCCCGGCGGCCAGGAGAGGGAGAAAACCTGGAAAACGGGGGTGAAGACGCAACATGGCCCTGAAAGGGGAGTGAGGCCACCTCTGGGGTTGCTTTCTTTCCGCCCTGCCCCGCATATCACAACCCTCCTTCTCTGAAAGCCAGGGAGCAGTCTTCACAGGATAGCTGAGGTCAGAAACATTTGTTATGCTGCTTTCTGGGCCAGAGGCTGCGGCTCAGATAACTGGTTTTGGGTCCTTCTCCTGTCAATCTGTACCCATGTTCCATGCTGCCAACTAAATTCTGGGGCCACCCAGATTAGCCTCAAGCAGAGAGGGACACGAAGAGCATCTTCACGAGAAATGACTAGGCGGATGCCCACTGGGGGACCTGCAGTGGCAGAAGACTCTGCACAGGGAATGACAGCAAAGCCGGACGGAGAGCCAGCAGGGCTGGAGGTCTCGAAGAACAAGGTAAGCCTCAAACCAAACCAAGCGTGCATTCCGCAACCAAGAAAGTTCAATGAGCAACGGCTGGCTGCCAGAATATTTTAGCAAGAAGTGGAAAAAAAAATACCATTACTAAAATTCTTTGGTGTCATTTAATAATACGTCTTCAGGTTATTCAAACTGAGGGCAGAGGGCAGAATGGTTTATTTAACCTTTAGCAGAGCTTAGGTGAGCACTTCGGCCCATGCCTCCTGCCACTCCATCGCCCATTCTCTTTTTGTATGCAGAGAAGTTGATATTAAAATAAAGGCGAGGATTAAGTTTGCTTAATAGAACACACTCCTATCTTTCACCTCCAGGTTTGTTTGAAAGCCCTCTCTTTCTCACTGCACAGTATGCTACAGTCGAGTTGAGTCTGATTCCAACGAAGAGCTCAAAATTTGAGACCGAGTAAGCAGGGCTAACCCTGGAGGAGGAAATGACAACCCGCTCCCATATTCTTCCCTGGAAAATCCCACGGACAGAGGATCCTGGCGGGTTACAGTCCATGAGGTTGCCAAGAGTCAGACACGAGCAAGCAAGCACGCATGCACGAAGCAGGGCTAAAAGCGGGCAGAGGGCTGACACCTCAATACCATTTGGGTTAAAAAAAAAATCTTCACAGGCTCGGTGCCAGCTCAAACTGGCAAGACCAGAGAATCAGAGCAGAGCCTAACCAATGTGCCACGCAAAGTGGGTGGGAGGAGAGCTCTGGGTAACGTACTGCAGCCATGTGGCAAACAAACCATCAGGGAAGCCTTCAAGAGAGGAAATGGGGGCGGGCAGAGTGGGGGTGCATTTCAGGAACATAACAAAGGAACAAGTTGACTAATCATTTATTCCAGAGGGGGAAAATGCCACCGGGAGCTATGTATATCTAGTGTTTCAGCTTCAGGTACATGTATAACTTGGGTATATTTGGGGCTCACTGCTTTCCAAAAAAAAGGGTGGAAGGGTAGAGGGAAACGTTCGTACTCCTCGTGATACTGTTTCTGGAGTCTCCAAGGAAACTTTGTCTGCGCTGCCTGCAGCAGACACCTAAGACAGCCCCAGCCAGTCCAGTTACTAATGCAGTAATCTCCACTCTGCCGAGATCCTATCATGAGCTTTGTGCAGGGCTGGGCTGCTCCGCACTGCAGCTCCTCCAAAGAAGTTCTGTTCCCGAGGCAGAAGTTATCTGAAGCAAATACCTGACAAACACTGAGAAAGGGAGAGTGGAAGGGCATTTTAAGCCGTGAGGTTAAACCCAGGCATTTCTGTGACTTGGGGAGAAAAAGAGATCTCCGCCTAGAGCCAGAGCTGAGGATGGTGTCTGGAATGCCTGCCCTAAACGTCTCCAAATAATGTTTCAGGGCCAGCCCAAGGAGCCTCCAACTGGCCAGGGGAACAGCCTCCACCACCAAGGGCTAGGGCTTCAGGTCTTCCTAGGAGGCACTCAGGGCCCCTCCCAAGTGTGGGTAGGGGGAGGGCTTCCCAATCAAGAGGGCCTGAGGGAACCCAGCCTCCCTCACGATAAGAAAACTAGCTCACACTTCGGGAGCAACTAAATATGTGCCAGGCACTGAAATAAGCACTTTACCTATCCCATTCCATCTCCACAGCAGCCAACGGAGGCAGGTAATACTGTCACCCTCTCTTTATAAAGGAGGAAACGGGCTCACAGATTTTACACAATCAGTAAACCAGAGCTTAACCACCCTGGACAGGTGGTCCCAACCACTATTCCCTATTGCCGGAAACACACAAAGCTTTGGGGGGAAGGGTGGATAAAGTCGAGTAACACGAGGTACAGCATGTATTTACACCTTTTTCTTAGTCTGAAATCAGTGGCCTCGGGACATTGGGCGCGGGGGTGCCTAGCTGGGGAACGTGAAGCCGGAAGAACTTAAGCCCTTGCAGACAGGGAAGAGGCCAGGACCTCCACCCGTCTCGTTTCCACTCGGGACCCCAGACCCATAAACCCGCCGGATGGGGGAAGATCCAAAGGGAATGCCTGAAGCTAAGAGGTCCCCCGGCGGCAGCCCTCCACGGTTGTTTTGTCAAAGGAGCCCGGCTCAAGAGGTGAGGCCGGCCGGGTTCCTACCTGTAGGCCAGGGTCATGCACTCGAAGAGCTTAGTGAGCGAGGCGTCGATGGACAGGTGGCAGGAGCTGGTCTTGCCGAAGCTGTAGGTCTGGCACGTCTGCTTGTTGACCGTGTCGAAATCGTAGCCCTTCTTGGGCGGGTGCTCCCGGTGCGGCGACGACACCATGAAGTGGCCGCTGTGAATGATCTGCTGGCGGCGCGGAGGCTCCTCGCGGCCCGACCCGGCCTTGGGCGGCGGTAGCGCGGCGCTCGCCTGGCCCCTGGAAGGGGTGGCTGCGCCGGAGGCGGGCGGCGGGGACGGTTCATCCGTGTCAGAGTCGTCGTCGTCCTCGGGCACCTGGGGCTTCAGAAGCACGGCGCGGCCCCGACTGCGGGGCCGGCTCTGGGAGCACATGAAGACGTCGGCGGCCATGGGGGAGGCCCGGCCGGGGGCATCCCCCGGGGCGCGGGGCGACGCAGGGGAGCGAGCTAGACGGGGCGCCGGCCCGGGCCGGCCCGCGCGCCGACTGTCCGCGAGCGCGCGGCGGGGCGGGAGGGGGAGGGCGCGGGCCGACAGGGCCGCCTCGGCGCCGGCCCCGGCGTGACGTCACTGGCGCGTCTCGGCCAATCGGGCGCCTGCGTCGGCCTCTTAAAGGCGCAGGGGTCCTTTCTGTAGCTGGGCGGACAAAAAAAGAGGGGGAGGGGGGAGCCGGAGGCCACGCCTCCCGGCCCCGCCCCTCGCCATCCCTTTCCCTTCGGGGTGCTGCGGGACGTGGTGGCTAGGTGGTGTCACTCGCCAATGTCTTGGCCTAGGAGAGGCGTTGGCCAAGCAGGTCGTGCAGATCCCGCCTCACACTCCGGAGAATGGCTCTGCCGCCTCGCCGCGGCCGGACGGGCGCTCCACGTGGTGGGTGGGGGTGGCGCTCCTTTCCCCTCCCAGGCCCCGCTTTCTCCTGCAGGGCCCTGATGGCTTTTCCGAGATATTGCTGGGCCCTGAGGGTTTCGTCCCCATTTTATTGATGAGAAGACAGAGTCGCTGAATACCAAAGAGATTTTCTAACGCTAAAGCAAGATCACTAACACTTCTCACCTCCGTAGAGGTAAAAACTAGCTCTTTACTTAAGGCACTTCCCCAGGACATCGCCATCTGTCAGTGGCAGAGCCAGCCACCAGCTCCTTTAACTACAACTCAAAATACTGTCATTATTGTTAAGATCTTAAACTTGGAAGGCGAACCAGCCCCTAAACCCTTCCAAAAGGGGAAACTCTGAGCCATAATTTTCTTCTCTGTCAAATGGGGATTCCTATGCCTCAGAAAGTTGTAACAATTTAAAAATGACTATAAAGTGCTTTGCACAGGGCCAAGCAAAGAATGAGCACTAAATAAACAAGACTACAGACTGAAGGTACTGAACCAGCCAGACCAAAGGCATCTAGAATTTGCCAATACTAAACCACTTTTGACTATAGAAACAACGATTTCATATGGCCCAACATAATAGTTGACACGTATAGAAAGCTGTCAAGGGGCTCAAAGCCAGCTGGCAGGGGCCATGTAGGGAGAGCAGGGCAACTAGAGGGCCAGTGAGGCCCCTGGGGCAGGCGCTCCCATCCTAGTCTCTGTAGGGCCTCCAGGGTCCTCTGCAGCTGCTCCTTTGCTCTACTTTGAAGCCAGTTTCATTTCCAGATTTGGGTGGGGTCTCAGCTTGTTACCACACCTTCCTCCTGATGAGGGAGCATGTTGGGAGTGAAAGGGACAAATGGCTCTTATCAAAGCAACTGTGCAAACTCCATCCCTGGATGTCTTCAAGGAGGGAAAGGCCAGATTGACCGGCAGCTGGTGTGAGTTTGAAGTCTCCTCCCTTGTCCAAGCTACCACTCCCAACTCTGGTTGCAAACATCCTAAACACTTAAATGCCCAGCCTCTTTTGATATGGCAATTCCACTTCTATAATTTTATCCTAAAGTCTGTGTCTGCATCATTTGTAAAGAGTGGACATTATAAACAACGTGATGTCTAACAAGAGGGCATACATTGAATACACTATAGTCCCTAATATAATGAAAGACTACATTTTAAACGACGCAAATGTATATTTATTGACATTGGAAGATATCATATGTTGTTGGGTGGAAAGACAATTTTAAAAAAGTTATCAAGGGGTGGGAGGTGGGAGGGAAGTTTAAGAGGGAGGGGACATATACCTATGGATGATTCATGTTGATGTGTAGCGGAAACCAACACAATATTATAAAGCAATTATCCTCCAACTAAACATAAATAAAATTTTTAAAAGTTATTAGCAGAATTCTCTGGTGATTCATTGGTGGGGAGGACTCCAAACTTTCACTCCAAGAGGCAGGGGGTTCAATCCCTGGTTGGGGAGCTAGGATCCTACAAGCCACATCGGCACAGCCAAAAAAAAAAAGTTATCAGTAGTTTGGTGTCAATTTTAAAAAATTCATATATTTATGTGTGTATGTCAGAAGTGCACCATAATGTTAACATTGGTTATCTCTGGGTGGGGCAACTATTTTCTAATTCCCAAAAGAGACAATTATTACTTTATTACTCTTTATTACTCTTTGGTTTCTTAACACAAAAGGTATCTATGTGAAAGGATATATTACATATTTTTTAATATATAGTTTTTTTTATGTTGACCATCTTTTAAAAGTCTTGATCAAATGTGTTACAATATTGCTCTTGTTGTTTATGTT
>SJYX01006682.1:0-52473 GCA_006410675.1 Oreotragus oreotragus | reverse complement strand
GCTGAAGCTGAAACCCCAATACTTTGGCCACCTGATTCGAAGAACTGACTCATTGAAATAGACCCTGATGCTGGGAAAGACTGAAGGTGGGAGGAGAAGGGGACGGCAAAGGATGAGATGGTTGGATGGCATCACCGACTTGATGGACTTGAGTTTGAGCAAGCTCCAGGAGTTGGTGATGGGCAAGGAAGCCTGGTGTGCTGCAGTCCATGGGGTCACAAAGAATTGGAGACGACTAAGCAACTCAACTGAACTGAACCACAACTGCTGAAGTCCTCACGCCCAAGAGCCCGGGCTCTGCAATAAGACAAGCCACAGCAGTGAGAAGCCTGGGCACCGCAACTAGAGAAAGACCAAAACGCAATGCAGACCCAGCACAGCCAAAAATAAATAAATATTTATTTATTAAAAAAAAATCAATATAGATGTACAGAGTCGGACACGACTGAAGCGACTTGGCAACAGCAGCAGCATAGATGTATACCTAAAGAGGGTGAGTTTCACTTTATGTAAATTATACCTCAAATCTTGGAGGATACAGGTTAAATGTCCTTTTCCTGCGTACGCTATGTTTGAAAGAATTACTAGAGGTTATTCTCCAGCAAAAGAAAAATTAAATTCAAGTAAGAGAAAGATGGGCTTCCCAGGTGGTGCTAGTGGTAAAGAACCCACCTGCCAATGCAAGAGACATAAGAGATGCTGTCCGATCCCTGGGTCAGGAAGATCCTCTGGAGGAGGGTGTGGCAACCTACTCCAGTATTCAATCCAAGAGAATCCCATAGACAGAGGAGCCTGGTGGGCTATACAGTCCATAGGGTCCCAAAGAGTCGGACACGACTGAAGCAACTCAGCACAGTGCAGAAAAGAAAGATACGAGACACAAGAAACAGCTTAGAGCAAACAAATGAAATCAAACTTAAAACTGAATTTTGAAATTATGATTTTTGAAGGTTTTTATAAACATAAAATATAAAATTTTGAAAGTTAAATNTCCATAGGGTCCCAAAGAGTCGGACACGACTGAAGCAACTCAGCACAGTGCAGAAAAGAAAGATACGAGACACAAGAAACAGCTTAGAGCAAACAAATGAAATCAAACTTAAAACTGAATTTTGAAATTATGATTTTTGAAGGTTTTTATAAACATAAAATATAAAATTTTGAAAGTTAAATCGTGTTAAAGAGCTTATTCAAAACTCTCTGCCAGCCTCTCACTCCCTGCATGCCTCCATGCCTACTGCCTCTGATTCTGGAGCTTCTCTGGTCCAGTTTCTGATTTAATTTCTCCAACTGCTAAATCTCCTGTCTGCAGCAGAAGGGAGAGAGGGGTAGTCGGCGGAGATTATGCAGGATGGGGTATGTGCAGAATTCAGGGGTGTAGAGGTCCGACTATCTCATACATAGACTTTTTTAACCAAACCCCATTTTCTTTTCTTATTAAAATACCTGCCTATGGGTCTGATCATAATTTTTTTTTATTAAAAAATGGATTTATTTTTGTTTGCCCTGGGTCTTTGAAGCTGTGTGCAGGCTTCCTCTAGTTGTGGAGAGTGGGGGCTACTCTCTAGCTGTGCTGCACGGACTTCTGGTTGCAGCAGCTTCTCTTGTGCACCAGCTTACTTGATCCATGGCAGTGGGATCTTCCTGGACCAGGGATCAAACCTGTGTCCCCTGCATTGGCAGGCGGATTCTTCCTGCCCGGCCCCCACCTTGCCCCCACCTCCCAAGGAATTCTTAACCACTGGGCCACCAGGGAAGACCTCTCCTGTCTACTTTGTATATGGTTTGAGGCTTCAGATGCTGCCTTATTTCACTAAATACAGCTTTTCTGCTTCTGTGTCTTGTACTTAGGGTGAAAAGAAAAGGATGAACATGCCTTTACCACAGTAAAAACTAATATCTAAACAAGTTTTTTTTTTTTACTTGCTAACATTGAAAAAATTATGACATTTCATATAAACGTGAGGGTGTTAGAATCTTCCTGAATTATCAGAAGATCTAGCAATACTGGGCTCTTACTAGTTCCATATGGTAGAAGCTGGAGCTGAGAAGGGACAATGCCCTTTAGACCCAGCCTGGCTCTCCAGTTTTCCCCAGTCCCCACCACCCGCTATTGTTCGCAGCGTGCTCTGTTAATTCCATGACCTGCCTGGCTCCTGTAGGCATTTGAGTTTGAAGTCTCTGTTCCGCTAAACCTCGTTAGTGGTCGTGTGTCTCTCAGTGGAACCGGTGAGGTGGAAATCTTTTCTGTATAGATATGGGAGAAAGACAGTCACAGGATAAAGTGAAGGTTACAGGAGGAAGACCCTAGGGATCTAACTGAGGAAGGGGAGAAAATTAAGAAGGTGAGAGATCTCCGGCCACAAAACGTTCACAACCTGGGAATAATAAATACTGCTTCTCTGGGTTGTCGTGAGGGCTGCCTGAGTTACTATATGGGAAGTGCTTCAGGAGTGCCTCGTACATAGTATGTGACGCGTGGTTGGCTATTATTATTATTTTTGCTTTGTTGTGCTGGGGAATAACTTACCTAAAATTCCCTCTTTTTAGTGTATTGTTTCATGATTTTGGAAGAACATACTCCATCATGTAATCACCACCACAAGCAAATGTGGGGGGACTTCCCTGGCAGTCCAGGGGTTAAGATTCCATGTTTCCAATGCAGGGGGCACCCGTTCAGTTCAATCCCTGGTTGGGAAACTAAGATCCCACATGCTGCTCGGCCAAATTTAAAAAAAAAAAAAAAAAGATGTGGAATAGTCCCAACACTCTCTCACAACACAGATTCCTTCTCAACCCCTTGCAATCAATCCCTCTTTCCGCCCCAGCCCCTGGCAACCCCTGATCTGCTTCGTGTTCCTATTGTTTTGCCCTTTTCAGAATGTCACATATTAATAAATGGAATCATTCAGTGAACAGCCTTGGGTCTGGCTTCTTTCGCTTAGCATGACGCATCTGAGGCTTCCTTATTGCCGAGGGTGTCTATAGTTCATTCCTCTCTTATTGCTGTGTTCATCTTATGACTGTACCACAATTTAGGGCCAACTTAGTTGTTTCCAGCTTTTGGTGATTACAAATAAGGCCACTATAGGGTAAGTTCAGGCTTAACCATATAAAGATCTGCAAAATTATTTTCCAAATGGCTGTATTTGTTTTGCCTTCCCACCTGCAGTAGAGGAGGGCTATGTTGCTCTGCATCTTCACTAGCACTTGGCATTCTGGCCTTTTCATCTATTCTAGTGGGAATGTAATGGTATCTTACTGTGGTTTTAATTTGCATTTCCCTAGTAATTAATGATGTTCAGCATCTTTCATGTGCTCATTTGCCTTCCATATATTTTCTTTGATGAAATGTCTATGCAAATATTTGGCTAGTTCTTTTTTGGCAGGGGTGGGGGTGGGATTGCTTTATCACTGAATTTTGAGAGTTCTTCATATACTCTAGATAGAAGTCCTTTATCAGGTAAGTGTTTTGCAAAGATCGTCTGCCCATCCTTTTTTTTTTTTTTTTCTTTTATTCTTTTAACAATGTCTTTATCAGAGCCTGATTTTTAAATATTGATGAAATCCAATTTACCAATTCTTTTTTCTATAGTTAGTGCCATGATGCCATGTTTAAAAAATCATCGCCTAATCCAAGGTCACAAAGATCTTCTCCTGTGTTTTCCTAAATCTTTAGAGTGACATTTTGGTCTGTGAGTCATTTGGAGTGAATTTTGTTATAAGATGTGAGGTATGGGCTGAGGGTCATTCCTTTTTACACACGGATGTCTAACTATTCCAATGTCTACTTTGAATATTTGCAATGATTATTACTTTTTTCTTTTCTTTCTTCTTGAATATTTGCAATGATTATTATTTTTTCCTTTTTTCTTTTTTTATGGCTGCACAGCATGCGGGATCTTCGTTCCCTGACCAGGGATCGAACCCATGCCCACTGCAGTGGAAACGCAGAGCCCTAACCCCTGGACTGCCAGAAAATCCCCTGCAATCATTATAAACACTCTCAGGATTCCTGTTCTTGGGGTGGCGGGGTAACAGAGGGGCATCTCGGCCTCACACACATCCCTCAAACCTAACAGCTGGGGCCTGTGGCTGTTCTTTGCCAGAAGAGTAATTGGTTTCAGGTCGCTTTACCTCCTCTTTCTTCCTGAAATCTTTTGCATAAAACAAACCATGAAAGGGCAGGGGTGGCCTAGCGGTCTGGCAACGTCCCTTTGAAAATAAACAAGTGCAGAAGCTGAAAGGCAGCGACCATCTCTGGGGACTACTTGGAGAAACAGTTTGGGGCCGGTGCATCCGCTGCGCGTGGCTCTCTGGCCCCTGGCAGGCGGCAGGTCGGATATAGTAAAGCCAAACAGGATCGTGATTGCTTCAGATGTCACCTCTAGCCAAGGAGACCCCCGTGTCTTTGCAGGGAGAGGCAGGCTGGTGGGGAGCTGCCAGAGTTTCATGGCTCAACAGCTCTGGGCAGTTTGCACAGCCAGCTTCACACCTCTAAGGGAAATTCAGGCACAGGGGGAGGTGGAGTGGGGATGGGGGTGTGTGTGGATAGAGGGTGGAGAAATAGATGCCTGTGGGTTTCGCTTTTCTTATTTTTAAGCTTCACGGAGGTGTAATCTACTTCCCATAAAATTCACCAATTTTAAGCTTGCAATTCAATGAACTTTAGTAAGTTTGCTGTTGGTCCTGTTTAGTCGCTCAGTCATGTCCGACTCTGCGGCCCCATGGACGGCAGCCCACCAGGCTCCTCTGACCATGCAATGTCCCAGGCAAGAACACTGGATGGATTGCCATTTCCTTCTCCAGGGGATCTTCCGGACCCAGGGATGGAACCCACATCTCCTGCATTGGTAGGCGAATTCTTTACCACCGAGCAAGTGCCTGGGAAATCCCACGGACAGAGGAGCCTGGTGGGCTACAGTTCATAGGGTTGCAAAAGAGTTGGACATGGCTGAAGTGACTCTGCAACTTTAGCGACGAAACAACTAGTCAAATAAGTTGGCACACAGTTGTATAATCATCCCCACAATCAGGTTGCCTCAAATCATTCCCTCTGACCGCCTTACGGTCAATCTCTTGCTCCCAGCCCTAGACAACTCAGTCTCTACCTTGTCTCCATACTTCTGCTTTTTCTAGAAATTTCTTCGTATAAATGGGGCCATAACAGTCGTTAGTCACAGTGGTATGTCAAGCCAGAAACTAATGAGAAAGTCGGAGAGCCAGGACAGCAGGGACACCTGCGCTCATGGCTCTTCCTACCTGCTGTGCCACCTCGTGGGCACCACAGTATCTAACCTCAGTCTTCACATCTGTACAGTGGGGCTAATTGGTCCCCCTCTCACACTGGAGCTGGGGTGAAATGAGGTCCAATATCTTGCATATTCATAATACTCCACAGAGACGGGAAACAGCCCAAACGCCCACCAGCAGAAGCGTGTCATGACACCAATGACATGCAATGTGGATGAATCTCACAAACCTCTTACTGAGCGAAAGAAGCCAGACACAAAAGAGCACATTCTGTATGGTTCCATGAATAGAAAGTTCAGAAAATGTTACATTGAGAAAACATTTGTGCAGAGAGACATCAGGATAGTAATTACCCTTCAGAGGGTAGTGACTGCAAGGGGTGGGCTCAGAGAGGTTAAGATACTTACTTGAGGTCACACAGCTCTGAAGTGCTGGAGCTCTGAGAATTCTAGAAGAGCCTGCTTCCAAACTCCAAATCAGGTCTATGTTCGCCTCTATTTCCTTGTGCTCAGCTGTGAAACTTCCAAGTTCCTGTCACACGGGAGCATTGAAAAAACAGTCTGGAGGAAAGAGACGGTCCTTCCAAGAGAAAAACAGTCAGGGTCAGAGCAACCATCTCAACAGCCGTCCCTCATTCTGGATTTGTCCAGGAGACTCTCCAAGCCCTTGGAAGGAAGGGTGGGGGCTCAGTTGGGGAAAGACCAAGGGAAAGCTAACCTAAACGATCACAGGCATTTACTGGCTCAAGAACGTGAAAAGTTCAGGAGGGCTAGTTTCAGGCCAGCTGTTGACTTCCCTGGTGGTTCAGACAGTAAAGAGTCTGCCTACAATGTGGGAGACCTGGGTTCAAGCCCTGGGTTGGGAAGATCCCCTGGAGAAGGAAATGGCAACCTATTCCAGCATTCTGGCCTGGAGAATTCCAGAGGCTGTCTCTTATACACATCTGGTGGGCGGGGGGGCGTCCAGAGAATAAGTAATATTCTGTTTCTTGATGCAGGTGCTGCTTTTGCAGGTGTACTCAGTGAAAACTCATTGAGCAACACCCTTTCATATCAATAAAAAACCCAGGAAAGTCTTACATGGTATCTGGCACGTTAAGTGTGTGTGCAAAGTCACTTCAGTACTGTCTGACTCTTTGTGACCCTAAGGACTGTAGCCCACCAGGCTCCTCTGTCCATCGGATTCTCCAGGTGAGAATACTGGAGTGGGTTGCTGTGCCCTCCTCCAGGGGATCTTCCTGACCCAAGGATTGAACCTGCATTTCTTACATCTACCTGCATTCCGTAGTCAAGCTCTTTAACACTAGTGCCACCTGGGAAGCCCGTGGCACATAGTAGGTAATTATTATTATTGTTATTACCATTAATGTCATTATTTTTGTCATATTCTTTCAACCACACAGTTTCAACAGGAAAGTGTGGTCAAATAGTTTCGACTTTGCAAGTCAGTCTATAGCAACTACTCAATTCTGCTGTTGTATTATGAAAGCTGCTGCTGCTGCTGCTGCTAAGTTGCTTCAGTCATGTCTGACTCTGTGCAAGCCCATAGACGGCAGCCCACCAGGCCCCCCTGTCCCTGGGATTCTCCAGGCAAGAACACTGGAGTGGGTTGTCATTTCCTTCTCCAATGCATGAAAGTGAAAAGTGAAAGTGAAGTTGCTTAGCCGTGTCCGACTCTTAGCGACCCCATGGACTGAAGCCTACCAGGCTCCTCTGCCCATGGGATTTTCCAGGCAAGAGTACTCGAGTGGGGTGCCATTGCTTTCTCCCAGTTGTGAAAGCAGTCAGGAACAATATGTAAGTGAATGAGCATAGCTGTGTGCCAATAAAACTTTATTTACAATAACAGCTGGCAGGCTGGATCTGCTGACCCTGGGTCTAGTGGGAGACAGGCTGGGTTCCACAGCCTTCTTCACTGAGTACCTGCGGGACCCTGTTCAGTCACTTCCCTGGCCACAGTTTTCTCATCTGTATGATGGGGAGGCTGATCCTTGCTCTAACTACCATTTAGGGTGACAAAGAGGTCAAATGAGCTCATACTTTGAGAGAGCCCTGAGGGAGAAAAGCGGAGTTTAAGAGTCTCTTGAGATTCTTTGATGCAAAGCAGATTGTTATCTCTGGTCAAGTCTAAAGAGAGAAAGCCACTGACTCCAAGTCACCCAGGGCATCCATGGGCACAAGTGTCTGTCCCAGGGGTACCCTGGAGGGAGACAGGAACAAAAGGCCTGGTAGCACATCCTGGTGCTTGCCTCCTAGAGGCCTTTTCCCCCAGGGCCTGTAGAGGTAGAACAATGATGAAGGAGAGATGCTGGAAAAATGAGCCTCCAGTGAGCTGTTCCTCTGCCTGAAGGTCCCTCTTGGGCCTGACATACAGGGCCGCCAACGCTCACAGCGGGGATGCATCGTCACACCTCCAGCCCTTTACTCAAGCCCTTGCCTTGGCCAGCAATGTCTTCCCTTTGCCTGTTTCCTGATGGGGTTCTAGTCATTCCACAAGGCACCACTCAGGTCTAGATCATCTGGGGCGAGCTAGGTGGTTAACTCCAGTGTTAGTCTGGTTTGGGGGAGAGGCGAGTCTTCAGGGAGCAAAGTGTAACTCAGAGGACAAGCTGAAAGCAGCTGGGGCTGGGCAGTTCTGCCTTTCCTGGAGCTGCATGGTCTAGAAGCTGGAGCTCTGGGGTCTAGACATGCTGGAGGATAATAACTACAATAATAAGAGCAGCAACAACAGCAGTCGATATTTATTGAGATTTACTATGTGCCATGGGCTTCCCTGGTGGCTCAGACAGTAAAGAATCTGCCTTCAACATGGGAGACCTGGGTCTGATCCCTTCGTCAGGAAGACACCCTGGAGAAGGGAATGGCAACCCACTCCTGTATTCTGGCCTAAAGAATTCCATGGACAGAGAAGCCTGGCGGGCTACAGTTCATGAGGCCAGAGTCAGACACCACTGAGCAAGTAACACGTTCACTTTCAGGGCTTGTCTGGAGCACTTTACGTGTATTCGGTAATTTACATATATTAATCCTCACAACAACCTGAGGAAGCACCATTCTTCTTTCCATTTTACAGATGAGGAACCTGGGGCCCAGAGAGGTTAAGATACTTACTTGAGGTCACACAGCTCTGAAGTGCTGGAGCTCTGAGAATTCTAGAAGAGCCTGCTTCCAAACTCCAAATCAGGTCTATGTTCGCCTCTATTTCCTTGTGCTCAGCTGTGAAACTTCCAAGTTCCTGTCACACGGGAGCATTGAAAAAACAGTCTGGAGGAAAGAGACGGTCCTTCCAAGAGAAAAACAGTCAGGGTCAGAGCAACCATCTCAACAGCCGTCCCTCATTCTGGATTTGTCCAGGAGACTCTCCAAGCCCTTGGAAGGAAGGGTGGGGGCTCAGTTGGGGAAAGACCAAGGGAAAGCTAACCTAAACGATCACAGGCATTTACTGGCTCAAGAACGTGAAAAGTTCAGGAGGGCTAGTTTCAGGCCAGCTGTTGACTTCCCTGGTGGTTCAGACAGTAAAGAGTCTGCCTACAATGTGGGAGACCTGGGTTCAAGCCCTGGGTTGGGAAGATCCCCTGGAGAAGGAAATGGCAACCTATTCCAGCATTCTGGCCTGGAGAATTCCAGAGGAGCCTGGTGGGCAACAGTCCATTAGGTTACAGAGAGTTGGACACGACTGACTCTCAGGAAGCTCACACACACCGTCTTTCAACTCTCTCCTGTCTCGGCTTCATTCTCAGGCAGGCTTCTCCACGCCTTGGAGTGAAGGTGGCCCCAACAGCTCCACTTAACAACTCCAGCCAACACTCTAGGGGAAGTGTTTCCCAACAGGTCCCACAAAAATTCCAGGGCTGACTCTCATTGGGTCACGTGATCATCCTTGAGCCAATTGCTGTCGCCAGGGCAAGGGACCCAGATAGCCCAGCCACCCTTGGGGCTGAGAGTGGGTGAGGGGGACCCCTACTGGAAGAAGAGGGGAATGCAACTGGCAAAGGCAGCCAGTGTCTCCTATGAGCCTCTGGAGGAAAACACGCATTCCTCAAGGGGCAGGTGAGGGATAAATTTGGGCGTTAGGAATTCAAATGCCTCCTCAGCCCAACAGCAGATTTCTGTGACATTTGTTGCGGTCCAGACTTGGACCTGGACCAGACCTTTGTCTGCCTGCCTTCCCCTCCTCAAACTTGTTCCCATCTCACCTGGCTGCAGTGCCTGTTGCCTTCACATCACCTGGGGGCACATGGGGCTTCTTGCCAACTCCTTGCCTCCTGCTTCACCTACAGTCTAGTTCCATAGTTGCCCTGCCCCCACCTCCTGTCTAGCTTTTTCCAGTCCATGCCATTCACTAGCAACACTGCCCCCAGTCCAGCAGGGCCCTGGCTCAGAAACCTCCTGCCACTTAACATCCACGAGGCAAAATGAACTCCTTAGGCCTATGCCTGGGCTTCCTCCACCATCCTAGGAGCCTCCCTGATGCCTGCCATCAAAATGCACTTCTCCCCAATTCCAAACTGTCCCCAGCATCCTAGTGTACCAGCTTATCTGCTTAGAGAGAAAGGGTCAAGTTGGAGTCAATGCTGCCCAGGGCTCAGTACACAGATGGTGCTCAAGTGATGCCTGTAAAGTCCAAATTTCCAGCCCTTGGGCATGACTGCTCCTTGATGAAGGGAGATGAGAGGAAGTCGGAAAGCTCCACAGAGACAGGGAAGCTGAGACAGAGAAGATAAAGCAGAATGTCTGAGACAAGAAACCCAGGGGCCTGGAGACAAGAATGGCAGAGGGAAGGGGAGAGATCCAGAGATGAGGATGAGTCTGGAAGGAAGGGACCTTCAGCCAGAGTTGGAGACCCAGGAACAGAACTCAGGAATACCAGAGAGAGTGAAAGTGTGCCTGCTAAGGCATTTTTTTTTTTTTTTTTTGGTTAAGCAAACAAGGTCCCTATGATTTATGTTTTGTCAGGATGAACTTTCCGTATCAGGAGTTTAGTTCACTGAGCAACCAATCCTGGTAAAAACACTGGAACACCTTAAAAAGGAACGGGGTGGGGAGGAAAGTCAGACAAAACAAAAAGGAGAACGTCTGCCTCCAGGTCGGTGAACACGGGTGACTTAGCACAGGACAGCTAGAACAACTGTACCCCGCCTTCTGCCCCTGGCTGGTGGTTCACCTAGGGCCAGGTTTCAGGTGCGAGAGGAGAAAGAGAGACTGGACAGAGAAGAAAGGAAAATGTCCACGGGGGGAGGGAGGCCGAGCTGGAGAGCGAGAAAGAGCCTGAGTTGTGGGGGGAAAGGCCCTGGGGCGGTTCTGGATCCAGCCTGACCATGAGTCACTGGCTGTTAAGGCAAGTCAAGACAGAGCTGCAGGTCACCAAAGAATCGACCCCTGAGCCCCTGCCGTGGGCCAGAGCCTCCTGAAACCAGGGACACTGCCAGGATGCAAGATGGGGGGCATGTGGCCTGGCTGCAACTTATACCAGGGTTCTAACTGGCCACCAACTCAGCCTCCCTACAAGGTGGCCGACGACACCCGCCCACAGCATGTGGGAGGCCCCAGTCCCAGCGTTCAAGCTGTATACAAAGTCAGGGCCCCGCTGCAGACACCACAGCAGCCCACTCTGAGTAAAATCTCACGGGATTTACTCTTTACCGAAACGCTCCAAAATCACGTGGTGTTCATGATTAGAATTTTTCTTTTATTTTCTGAAATGGAACCATTGTACATTGTACAAACCATATCTACTGATGGAATAAATAAGTGAAAAATTATACTGCTGTACAACACACCAAAAAAAAAAAAAAATCGTAAGAAAAAAACACAATTAGGGAACGGTGAATAAAAAGGTCTTTATATCTCTAAGCAGGTCCTTGGCTGATAATGGAACATTCCAAACCATGACATCGTTGGTAATGGGAGGTCACCACCTGTGAGTCAGACTTCCGCCTTCGGGTTATGGGTGTAAGTGCCAGCACTTTGTGGAATGTGTAACCGCAGCATCCCCAACTTCAAGTTCCGCGGGGAGTTAAGTTTGCCCTGGGAGCCCTTTAGGCTGCGGGGCCTGGTATCGGCGGAAGGCATTCGCTTAGGACCCCCGCCTCTGGCTCGGCCGGCTGAAAGGTCTTAGATTCCGTGGTGGGAGAGGGGGCGAGGGGCGCAGGACGTAGCGGGCAAGGGCAGCGGCCCTGAGGAGCGGGCCGCATCGGGGAAGGAAGCACATGTGGGTTTTTGCAGTCTCGCCATCCCGCGTGGAAGGCCTTCCTGGCCGGCGTGGATGGGGGCGCAGGGCCGCTGGCCGCTCTGCCTGGCGTGGCCGTGGCGGGGCCCAGTCGGCCCGGACCCCTGGCCCGTTTCCTACCTTCAGGCACTTCAGAGAAAAACTAATGACAGCCTCGTATCCCGGGCGTCCTCCTTTGTTCACCCTCAACCATGTCCGCCCCCCTTGCCTGTCGAGGGGACCCTCCTGTTTCCACGGATGCCTGTGTTGTGATTCGTCTTCGGCTGTCTTGCTTGTCACCTCTCATTTCCCCCAAAAAAATAAAGAGGAGGAAATAGAGATCCAGATTCATCTTTCATCCAAATGGAGTTTTGCTGCAAAGAAAGGAAGTTAACTCTAACACTATAGGATCTGGAGGTAAAGCCGCCTTGAGATACTCTGAGAGGTAACACAGAACACAGTTCTCCGCAGAACTGACTGCCTGAGGGGCAAAACTGATAAGGATTTTTTAAGACAGAAACCTTTCGGCATCGCTAACTTTAGCACGACCATTTTCAAAGTTTGTGTGTGTGTGTGTTTTTTTTCCCTTCCCTTGCTTCAGGAGACATGTTTGCATGAGGTATTTGAAATTCAGGAACATTTTGATTCTTCTTGAAGTGCAGGAAATAGATTGGCTCCCTTCAAAAACAAAGAAGAGCCTCACCCTCAGAAATGCTTAGAAATGGAGTCTGGCAGACACTCCCCATGGTGGACAGGAGAGAGATCCACACGTGAAAGGTGGTACTTGAATATATGCACCAATTGGCGGAAACAGAAAGAAAACTAACGAACAAACAGAAAAAAAAAAAAAAAAAAACCCCCCAACAAAACCCGGAACCCTCCCCCTCCCACCTCACACAACTCAAAGGGAGTTGGAACTCCAGTGCAGTAAAGAAAGCTCAGGAGAAGGGTTAAGGGTCTGAGGAGTCCGTATAGGAATTAAGAGCAAACCAGGCCTCAGAACCAAACAGTGAGGCAGTTCATCCAAGGTGGGGGGCGTGGGGAGAAGAGGTGCTTCTCCATTTTATTGACAGGAAGCTGTCCCAGTGCAGGCAGGGGATGCAGGCAGGGGAGGGACCCCAGGGCCCCCTTTCTGGAGGAGTGCAAAGCTCTCCAGTTTCTCGAGGGCCTCATTTCTGGCCTTCAAGTTCCAACCCTTAAGGCCTGCTCCCCCGTGGGGACCCTCGGAGCATCCTGGGAAAGAGACGCGATCCAACTGTTGGCTCCAGGAGTTGGAACAGTGTGCAGAAAGCCGGTGGACTCTGGCTTTCGGCTGACTGCAACCCGACCTCCCCCGCGGGTGGAGCCAGGTGGAGCTGGGGAGGTAGACTAGGGCAGCAGGTGACTGTGGATTTGAAATCCAAGCGACGTCCTGTGAGAGAAAGTTCAGCACCAGCTATTCCTGCCGTCTGCTCCCAGCCTCCTCTGGCCCTTTATCGTCTTAAGGAGACCATCCTGCCATCAGCCACAGGAGCCAGTCCGTCTTCAGAGGTGTGGGAGGTTGCCACATGGTGGGGAGGGGCTGAGGGGGGAAGTGCCAGAACAATCCAAGGGCTGTGAATGTCCCTCTGGGCAGCTGTGGGCTTGGAAACACCAGTTCAGATGCCTCAAGCAAGCCCTGGGGACAATGCCCAGACATCTGAGACTCCTTGGACCCTGGAGGCTAGCACTGTCCCCAACCAGGGCTCAGGGTGTATCCTGCAGCCTCCCAGCTGCACCTAGAAACCAGATGGCCGGGGAGGTCCTGCTCTTCTGTGGCCTCAAGCTCTCCTTCTCCCTGCCTGGTCCACTCCAGCTGAAGTCCTGGGGCAGGGAGGAGAAAGATTCGAGGACCGGAGCAATGGCTGCCTGAACTGAACCAAGAGGGCACTTGTAAGGGGAGATGCAAAACAACCAGGAAAACATGCCAGAGGTCACCTCAAGGGCACAAGGCACAAAAAAAGAAAGCAGAAGGAGTATCGGTTGAACAGTGAAAAGCCCCGATGAAAAGCGAATTCCTGATCAGTACCACCCTCAAATAGCTTATATCATTAAATAGAGGAGTGGGGAGGAAAAAAAAAAAATACAGCAGCAACACAAATGTAATCTTGGCTTCAGAGACAGTGTCCAGACGCTCCTGAGCTGTCGACCTCGTCTTCCCCAGAAAAGTCACTTCAAGATTCGAGTGTTTTGCTTCACAGCAGAAAGTTCTTCAGTGTCTTGAGAAGTTACGCCGTTCTAGGTTTTCTTGGATTTGCACTTGGTAAACTTGTTAAGTTAGTAGTTCCCTTTGCACCCGACAGGGATCTGCTCGGGTGAGGTTGTTCAACAACTAAGCCTGCTGATGATCTCCCGTGAGACGTGGATCAGAGGACTGAACTCGGCGTCTACATCTCCTCGGAGTTCTGTTGCGAAGCCTCCAGTTTCATCTTTTTGGAGGGTGGCACTCCTTCCAGATCCTTGGGATTGGGAGGTAGGGGAAGAGGAAGAAAAGAGAAACGCAGGTTGACACCCCGGGAGAGCAGCTCGGGTCAGCGGGGAGGTTACAAGTCGAAGGTGGGCATCTGAGGTTCTGACCCCGTGGCCCTGGCATGGACTCAAAAAGGTTCACAGACCCACCGGGAGCCACACACCCAAGCTACTCCTATGTCCACCAAGTCACCCGTGTCTTCCAATTGCTCACTAACTGCAGGGTAATTATGTATGCAGTTTTAAGTTTACTTTCCAAGATCAAAGGTTAGCCCAACCTGGCTGGGTTGACAACAGCTCATCCAGGGCTCAGCACATGTGCCTGGCCTGGGGCAGACGTTTATGGAATGCATACACATTGGTTATTCTGGGGGAAGGGTCTGTAGTGCCACCAAATTCCCAAGAAATTCCAGCACTCACACACACACACAAAGTTCGACACTCACTCACCTACTTCTCCCTCGACTTTCTCACTCTATCATCCCCGCCAGCTCCCAAGGTAGCCCATCCTAACCGGCGCTCCCACAGCTGGCGATGGCCCTGCCATCTGCCTAGGATACAGCTGGACAGCACCCTGGAGTCCTCTCTTCTCGCCACGCCTAACTCCATCTCCAGAGACCCTCGGCCCACCCACGGCTGCCCTTGCCAGCCACCCCATCCACACCTGAGCCTCCGTTCCTTGTATGGCTGGAGCAGCAGCCTGTTCTATGGCCGCCCCACCCAGCCTTCAGCAGAGCTCAAGAGACAGTTTCAAAACAGAGATCATACAGAGCATAACACTGATCTTGGAACAAAATCCCAACTCATCAGGCCGAGAAGGCCCCTCTCCCTCCCCTTCTTCCTCCCCTCCTCCTGTCCGCCTGGCTCCAGCCTCCCTGGCCCCGCCTGCCATTCCTCACGCTGGCCTGTCTCCTGGCCTGTGTGCCCTTTTCTCTCCCGCTCTCATCTCACTCCTCCCCGCCCACACCATCTAGGAGGGCTTCTTTGCATCACCCTGCTCCCGCTCTCCTACAGCTCGAACTGCAATCCACTTGCGTCTACTGGCTCCTGGCTGTCTCTCCGCCTCCCTGATCCCATTCTCCCGGTCTCTGTGAGGACAGGGACCATGTCAGTTGGCTCACACTGTCTCCCTAGGACCCAGCTTACTGCCCAGTACACAGTGGAGGCCCAACAGGTGCTAAACAGAGACCCCCGGGCCTTGATGGACAAGGTGAGTGAGTTCCCTGAGAATTGATATGACCGGAAGGCAGGAAGAACTGCCCCTGTCTTTCCCCTGCCTTTTCCTTGTGAAAGTGATAAAAGCTCGGTCTCAACGTAACAGGACCTGGTAGGTCACTGTGCCTTCTGAGGAACAGGGATACCTTCAGGCCAAGCGTCCACAGAACACTTGCATGGGGTGGGGACAGTATGTGAGCTTGGCAGTGGACTCTGGAAAGTGGACAACTGTCCCATGAAAGAGAGGGAGCCGGAAGGAGTGGCTGAAAAAGGGGATGCGGAATCTTTCTTCTTTTTTCAATAGGCAAGGCTGAACATCAATGTCAAGCTCTCTGCTTCAGGGCACGCACCCTCTGTCTTACTGACAAACTGAGCGGCTCTGGAGACAAGCAGCATGTCTATGTGAGTGTGAAAACTGTGGAAGGGTCCCCATTTCAGGTCTGGGTCCCTGAACATGGGAGTGGAGGTGGGGGTGCGTCAGAATGGAAGACCCCTGGACTTTCCAGATGCTGGTGGAGAGCACCAGACACTCCTAGGGTGTGGCTCAGCATCTCGAGAGGCCAGGAGACGCCAGCTGCCACCCTGGCTTTTGCCAATTCTATCTGAGGGTTGCATCTGTATTGTAATCAAATGGACTCATGCTCCGTTGGAGGCCCGGCCCCGCGTCTCACGCTGTGAGACTGCTCCTTTATTCTCTATCTGTACCTGGTCAAGGCACTCTGACAGCTGCATACCAGGCTGTGCATCTGCCACTCCGGATTTATTAAATCATTTCGAGACACTCAGGTTTTGGCCGGTTTTCTGCCATGGCAAACACGTTTTTCATCAACACTGTCCTGTCTTTGGGCCCCTCGAGGAGTCTTGGGTAGGCTGGCAGGGGGTTGCGGAGCCAAGGGTGCCAGGATGTGAGGTCTGAGAGTCTCTTCCCCTTGAGGAAGGAATGGTCGAAGGCTCCCTACAGATCAAGCTGGTCCCCTTTCTCTGCGGCTACTTGTTTTCAGTTTCTCCCCAGGTGTGAAAATACTCAAGTGGAAATAGTCTTGTAAGCTGCAGTTTTGATACCCCTGAGTCCTCAGACCTCTTTGATGAGCACAAAGGACGGACAGTAAAAAACACTGCAACCGAAGCCAAGGCAAAGCTGTGGCCGCTGCTGTGCTCAGTTCTGTGCTGAGTGCTGCCCATATTCTCTCCTCTCGTCCGGGTTCTGGCCCCAAGACAGTCCTGTGATCTCACTGTGGCAGCAAGAGACACTGAGGCTCGTGTGTGTGTCAAGTGGAGGGTCTGGGATTCGAACCAGGGACGTTTGCTCCCATCAGCAAGGCCACCTGCATCTGCACTGTCTGATTTAGACTAGATTTTGGCAAACAGTGATAACCTGGAAAGGGAACCAAGTAGCAGAGAGCGAGGTCAGGTGCAAGATTCCAAAGGATGGTTCGTCTAGCATGTAGGAGTCTGAAGACCTGTCTCCTCAGCTCTAAGGCAAGTTGACTTTGGGTCACTGAGACTGGGCAGTGCTTTTGTGGACCTGAATAAACAAAGTGATGAAGCTAACGCTGGGATAAGGGACTGACCCCAAGGGGGTCCTGTGTGTCTCCTCTACCGCAGGCCCAGTGACCAGACCAGCTACAGGATGCTCATGGATCCTGCTCAATGAATACCAGACAGTTCCAATCATCTAGAGAGCAAACGAGAAAAGAAAAACAAGAAGACACCTTTCAACGTACCCCCGACACCCCAGCAGGCTCCTGGCCGAGCTGGCTGCCCCTCTGAGACCTTGATCGAGGTACCTGAGAGATTGTGGATGTCTCTGTAGCCAAGCCCGCATCTCCAGACGGCTGCCGTTCGACTTGCTCTGAACTGTTCATCGAGTTTTCCATTGAAGACTGTGAATTCTGCTCGTCGGAAGCATCTGAGGGAAAAGCAAGACGACAGAAGCTGTTTTCAGACATGGGCGATACGAAGCCAGATGAACCACTTACTAAAAATACCTGGAACTGGGTAAGTTGGGAGGCCAGGCGGTCTGTCAGGACTGCAAGGAGCTGGGGGGATTGGGAAGCCTCTTATTTTTTAAGGATGTCATTTTAAGCAGCCTGGCCACACTCTGGCACTGGGGACTCTGACCCTTTCCCTTGCACACCTATTACCTGCCAAGTGCCAGGAGAAGCCATGTAAAGGATGCTACAGGCTTTATGTTGCGTGCATCTGGTGCCCTCTAGTGGACACAGCGTGCTCCAACCATCATGGCTGCAGGCCCCTCCCTCCTTCCATTAGGGAGTGCGGGGAAATCACAGAGGGAACTGCCCCTTTGTAAACATTTCTCTTAGTAACATGGATATTTTTCTGATTGCCATTGCAAGAACCAAAAAATACAGGGTGGGGGATGAAATCCGCAACTACCTCATGTCACCCACCATGTCACGGCTGCCAGGCCACTAACATTTTAGGGGATCTAGCCCTATTTTTCCAGATGTTTCTCCCTACATGCACTTCCAGTTCTGTGTTCTCCCCCAGCAGGGATCTCACGATATTTGGGAAGAATTCTGCACGTCTTTAAAAATTCTATAAATATGAGCGCCTACAAGATGGCTGCACAGCATTCTATCAGCCCGCCACTTGCATTTAATGAGCCCGTCTTGCTGGTCATTTGGGCTCTGTCTCATGCACCGGTCTCCCTGCTCCCCTTACCATGTTCCGTTAGCAGAAGGAAGGTGTAGGTTAGCAGGCTGTGGGGGGTGGTGCGGCTTTGGAAAGAGGGAGCAGCCGCTGCACCTGAAGCTTATCTTAGGAACAGAGCACACGGAAGGAGCAGCCGCATCCCGCCCAGGGCCCTGCTCTGCTTGCATTCAAGATACCAACAACATATGTCACCCTGATTTGTTTAAAAAAAAAAAAAAAAAAGAAACACACTAAAATATTCAGGAATGTTTTACGTTCTGGGGTTTCTGAGACAGAAGCACAACAGAGGGAAAAAATTTCCCAGGTCTAAGTTTTCTCTTTCTCTCTCTCTTTTGGCCATGCTGTGCAGCCCGTGGGATCTTAGGTCCCCGACCAGGGATTGAGCCTGCACCCCCTGCGTTGGAAACGCAGAGTCTTAACCACTGAACCACCAGGAAAGTCCCCAGGCTTAATTTTTGAAGCAAGCAAGCAATTAAGAGGAAGGGGCGGGGAGAAGCAGGCAATATTCCAGAGCTCGAGCCCGGCAGAGCACGGAAGGACAGGGAGCAGGGTGGCAGGAAGCAGCTGCAGCCCTCCTTCCACAGAGGCTGAGCCCTACTGTATTCCTCCCAACGAAGGTGCGTTAACACAGACTCTGCTCTCCCAAACCAGCTGCTCCCCCAAACCAGCAGCCCCGAGTGCTCAGGGCAGCACCAGGAAACCCGACACCCTGCCACAGTCTGAGCTGGGTTCTCCTAATGCCATCAGGAGGGTCATGGGGTCCCCCACACAGGGACCCCTGGGCTCTTCCTACCACCTGGTGTCTGCGCGGGGTTGGGGGGGACACAGGGTCTAGACACAGACAGGGTTTTTTAAATTATTTAATATTCCCTGGTGGCTCAGAGGTTAAAGCGTCTGCCCGCAATGAGGGAGACCTGGGTTCGATCCCTGGGTGGAGAAGATCCCCTGGAGAAGGAAATGGCAACCCACTCCAGTATTCTTGCCTGGAGAATCCCATGGGCGGAGCCAGGTGGGCTACAGTCCACGGGGTCGCAAAGAGTCGGACACGACTGAGCAACTTCACTTTCACTTCATTTCCAATATTTATGTATTTTATTTGGCTGCGCCAGGTCAGGGTTGCAGTGCACAGGATCTTTAGTTGCAGCACGCGGGGTCTAGTTCCCTGACCAGGGATCGAACCTGGGGCACCCAGCATTGGGAGCATGGAGTCTTAGCCACTGGACCAGCAGGGAAGTCCCAGACCTGGTTTCTCAGGCTGCCTCTGCTACTTGTCCCTATGAAGCTGGGCTCCCTGTGTCAGACCTCCTCACCCTCCATAAAGTTGAGGTTGACAACAACTGTCCTGTTGAGCTGCTGTGAAGATTAAATGGAAAGATGGAAAAAGGACCCAAGTGGCAAAATAATCCCATGTGGGAGTAAATGAGGGATAATCGAGGGCAGGGAACCAAACCCCCCATAAACCTGACATTTCTTTGGTATTTCCAGTTTTACCTTTAAAGACCACGTTAACAGCAGTTCCTCAAAAACACACAATTCCTATATGACCCAGCGATCCTACTTCTAGCTGTAGCCCCACAGGAACTGAAAACAAGCCTTCAAACTGATGTTTCCAGACAAATAATCACAGGAGCATCACTCACGATGGCCCAGATGTCCATTAACAGAGACGCAGATAAACACAACGTGGTCACCCACACAGCAGAGTATTATTCAGCCATGAAAAGGAATGAAGCACTGACCCAGGGTACTGTGTGCATGAACCGTGAAACCATGATGCTGAGTGACAGACGTCAGTCAACAAAGACACAGGTTACATGACTCCACCTGTGAAAGGACCAGGAAAGACAAATCCACAGAGACAGAAAACACAGATTGGTGAAGGCCAGGGACCAGGGATAGAGGAATGGGAAATGACAGCTGAAGGGTACAGGGTTTCCTGTTGGAGTGATGAGAACAGTTTGGAACTAGACAGAGGTGATGACTGTACAACATGATGAATGTGCTAAATGGAACTGAATTGCTCACTTTAAAATGGTGCCTTGCATGCTATGGGAATTTCACCTCAATTTAAATAAAAGAAAAATAAATCCATGTTAACCTTATATTCTAGTTCATATTATAAGTTTGCTTTAACAAACCTTTGCAGTTACTATTATCTTTCTCTCTTGACTATGGACCTCTTTTTTTAAAAAAAGAAGCACTTATTTTTTTGGCTGGCGTAGGTCTTAGCTGTGGCATGTGGGATCTAGTTCCCTGAGCAGGGATCAAACCCCAGCCCCCTGCACTGGGAGCACAGAATTTTAGCCACTGGACCAGGAGGGAAGTCGCGACAGATCCCTTTCTGCCCTACATGGTGGGTTTTGCAGAGAGGAGAGGGAGGTGGGGGCCCAAATGCAGGCTTAGAAATCATGAAGGTGGCAAGTCACCCACAGAGTGGGTCCACGGAGTCACGCTGACCCCTTGCCTGGCCCAAGAGCACAGCGGGAACTGGCCTTGGAGCTGGCCGAGCATTCCAGGCAGGCCCGGCTGCTGCGGCCTGGTTCTCTCAGCCCAAGGCACTGGAACTCACCCAGGGGAAATTATTTTCCAAGGGCCTAAATTTAGTCCAGGGACTTTGGACATTATGTCATTCCCTGAACTCACTTAGCAGTAAACAAGTTCAAAGCAAGGTCAACAGCTGGCGACCAACCTGCTCTGTCCTGCAGGAAGTGGACCCCCACCTGGGGAAGGCCCCTGACAGTGTGTAGGTGGGCCTGCCCCCAGGGGTCTGTCCCCTGGGCAAAGCTGGGCAACTGTGCCGGCCCAGAGGCCTGGCCTGGCCGGGAAGGGACGCCGGTGTGGTTCCCATGGACCTGAGGCAGCGGGTAGGAGTGACAGGGTCCAAACACGGCAGCCATGAAAGCGTGGACCCCAGACAGAATTCCTGCAGCCAAGCGTTAACCGACCCTTCAGGGAAAGGAGATGCAGACCCCAAACACAGGAAAATAGAGGGCAGGCCCAGAAAGCCGGGATATGGCCACACTGGCCCCGCCCCTCACCGCTCCGCCCTCCCTCTGCCCCGCCCCACCCCACAAGCTCCACCTCCTTTCCCAGTGACCTGCCACGACAAGCAACTTTTATTTGTCTTGAGGAAAAAGGAAGGTGCATAGGAGGTCATGCTGCAGGCCTGAGGCCACACAGCCAGCACCGGTCGGCCCAGATGTGACCAGCCTGTCCTGCGTTCATGGCCCCGTCCCAGCACCTCTCCCCAGGCCCAGGCAGGGGCCCCGTGGGGAGGAGAGGGGATGCCCACGTGCTGTACACGGGAGAAGGCTGCACCAAAGTCGCTGGGACGGGGTTCTCAACGGGTGGTGGTGTTTTTCCCCGTTCCCCCAGGGGACATCTGCCCCACCTGGAAACATTTTTGGTGTCACTAAAATGGGGGAGGATGCTACTGGCATCTAGCGATGGGGAGGTTTCTCAGTACTCCACCATGCACAGGACACCCCCACAGCAAAGAGTCACCCGGCCCCACAAACCTACAGAGCCCAGGCGGAAAGGCCCTGCTCTGGGGGAAGACGTTCTGCCCATGGCACGGGTGGAAAAGGGGGAGACCACTACAGACACTGTAAATGCCCTTTGCCCCCACAGCCCCCCTCCAGGGCCACATCCTCCAGACTCATTCACATCTGAGCAAAGATGCCAAGGGACGGGAGTACAAGACGCCTTTCAGCACCATCAGTGCAGGAGAAAAAAAACAACTCAAATGACCCACCAACACAGGGACTATTTAAATACATCATGGCACAGTCACAGCTCTGAATGATAAGCTGGTAAAGAGAATAAGACCCGTATGTCTTAACGTGGAACTATCTCCATGGTGACTGTTAAGTGAGAGTGTTCTAAAACGGGAGGTAATCATCTCACATAGATGCTTCTAGGTACAGACTACCTCTAGAAGGCCCCACAACAGACCCAGCAGTGGTGGTCTGTTAGGGCACCTTAATCTGCATCCTAATTCAGATCCTCCTGGCACATGGGCACATTCCGCTGACCTCCCCAGGTACTGCCCTGTGGTCCCTTCTGCCTGGATTGCTTGGTTCCCTCCTATCTCTGCTCATCCTTTAAGCCCAAGGCAGACAGCACCTCCTCCAGGAAGGCTTCCCAGAGGGCCCCAGTCTCCATTTCCCTATTGCATCTGACCACAAAGTCAAGACCCCTTATGTTCCAGGGCAGTACCAGAATGAATCAGGTGGGCTTTTTAATTCAGACTCAGATAACCTTTGCATAGAAAATCTAAAGGAATATGCTCTTCTTCCTCAAAGACATGTGCATTTCCCCCCAGGCTCTCTACTCTTAGTAGAAAAAAAGGTTCAAGAAACATATTAACTTTCTTTTTAAATCAATAACAAGAAAAACAGCAGTGATCACAGGGTAAAACACAACTGCCTTTGGCCTTGGTGGTGGGAAGACGATAGGGAGGGGCAGGGAGTGTGGTGGAACTGGAGTTATGTAGGTCCTCTGGGCCCTCCCTGGAGAGGCAGCCACATCTCTGCTCTAGCTGGTTGCAGCTCTTTGGGAATGCAGGCTTGTCTTTTCAAGAGAAGCTGGAGATCGATCTTATTTTAAGTGAGATTGCTCAATTTTTAAATTTTGCCATCAAGTTCCAATTAAAAACAGCACTGGGCTTTGGGGCCACACCTGCACACGCTGGATCTAGTCTGCCTGCCACCTCTGTGGACTGTAATTCTCAGCTTTAATGTCTGTCTTGCCCGTGAGCTCTTGGGAGTCTGGAGTGGGACTGGGCCCTGCCTGTCACCCGGGATAAGTAGGGAGCCTCTCACGGGGCTAACAAGTGAAGTGTGTGGAAGAGACTGGAACCAGATGTGAAGCTCTCCAGCACAGGACGGCCTTCTCCCCAGGAGATGCACGCCCTCCCCAAGCGCCGAGAAGCCAACACCCTTGCCCCACCGGTAAGAGCACATCACCCCGAGCCCCTTCCTGGAATCCCAGACTGTGCTCGGGCATCTGCCGGCACCCTAGACCCACCGGCCCTGGCCCTCCACCTCTCTCCCATCACAGATGATGGCAAGGCCGTTTCTCCAGGCACCCGGAGTCACTCTCAAGCCCCTTCTCTCACGGCCCATGCACCATCCATCAACACGCTCCGAAACACACCTCAGCATTAGACAACCGGGAAGTACTGTTCATTTTCTGAGGTGCAATAACGGTCACTGTGATTATGTAAGGGAATGTGCCTTAAAAAAGGCACGGTGAAGTGTTTAGAGATAAGACATCATAAAGTCTACAACTTTACATCAAATGGCCCCAGAAAAAAATATTTTTAGGCAAAGCAAAAACAAAACAAAAGAAACCCTCAAACAACAACAGCCTCCAACAAAAAAAACAAAAAACCCCAAACATTAAATATCAACAACTGACGAATTCAACTGGTGGGTATACAGAAAAGTTTACACTATTATTTCATTTTTTCTGTATATTGGAAAATTTTCATTTAAAGAGAACCTAGGGACTTCCCTGGTGGTCCAGTGGTTAAGACTCCATGTTTCTGACGCAGGGGGGATGGGTTTGATCCCCAGTTGGGGAACTAAGATTCCACCAGCCATGCAGCATGGCCCTCTAAAATAAAGAAATAAACATAGAGAACCCAGAAATCGCAAAATAAACAAACCTATACATATGTATAGGGCTTCCCTGGCTCAGTGGTAAAGAATCTGCCTCCCATTGCAGGTTCAATCCCTGGGTTGGAAAGATCCCTTGGAGAAGGAAATGGCAACCCACTCCAGTATTCTTGACTGGGAAATCCCATGGACAGAGGAGCCTAGCGGGCTACAGCCCATGGGATCGAAAAGAGTCAGACAAGATAGCTTCTAAACAACAAGAATATGAGCTCTAGGCATTACCTTTCTCTACTGTTACCTTCTGGAGGCCAGCACTTGGAAGGACCTCCTTAAAGTCCCTTCCAGCTGCCTGGCTGAAAGCTGGCTATAGAGAGGTCTCTCTTGAGCCCCACCCTCGAGGGCACGTACCTTCGGCCCCAGGGAGCTCCTTCCCATCGGTCTGGGCCTCGTCCACCTTGGCGTCGGTGCCATCGCCGGGCGCGGCTGAGTTGGGCTCGGGAGCAGGGCTGGAGTTGCTGCTGTTCTCCTGTTTGATGGGGGAGGCGTCTGCGATGGAGCTCTGGTTGCTGTTATCATCTGCATGGCGAGGGAACAGAATCACAGCGTGAAATGCTGCAGCTGCTGAGAAAAGAGGGGTGGGGGGTCATGAGAGTCTCCTTCTGGGTGAAGAAACCAGGTATCTCGTGGGCCTGGCTCTGAAGCAATGCAGAGGCTGGAGCGTGGTCCCAGGAGGCAGCATCGCCAAACTGTTCCAGGGGATCTGATCCAGCCCTGGACCAACTGCACTTGATACAAAATTAAAGGGGGAGACGGAGAAACAAGTTCGCAACAGAAAGTGGATATTTTACAGGACAATGGTCCCAGGCTCACCAAGTCAATGCCATTAAAAAAAAAAAAAAGAAGAAAGAGGGTATTTCCCTGGTGGTCCAGTGGTTAAGAATTTGCGTTGCAATGTAGCGGATCGGGTTCAATCCCTGGTTGGAGAAGACCCCACATGGCTCAGAGCAACTAAGCCCCCCTGCTGTATTGAAAGATCCTGAATACTGCAACTGACACAGCCAAATCAATCAATCAATATTTTTAAAAAAAGAGAAACGGGAAAGATCATTGTCGTATTACAGATTAAAGAAATTTGAGACCTAACAACTAAACATGACGTGTGGGATTTATCTGGGTCCTGTTTTGAATGCATCAGCTCCGAGAGACATTTGGGGACAACTGGGGAATTGAATACAGTCTGGAGTTTCAAAGTAAGGAATTAATTTTGTTAGGAGTGATAATGGTACAGTGGGTAGATAGAAATGTCATTTATCACTGACACATGCTGAAGTGTTTAGGTACAGACTTAAGTATCATGGTGTGGGGGAAATGTACTTTAAAATCTAGCACGGGTTACATGCAATTGTCACAATTCCCTGAATTTATACTCAAGAGCTGTGCAATTCTGAATTTGAAAATTGTGTTTCAATAAAAAAAAAAACTTAACACATTTAAAAAATAGGTGAGGCAAATGTGGCATCATATTATGAAAATCTAGGTGGGTGGGCATGTGGATTTCATCAAACAGTTCTCTCTACTGTTCTCTATTATGACATTTTTTTTTTCATATTAAAAAGGAAAAGGGGAAGAAAGTTCACTGCGCAAAAAGGGCACTAGGGGTGGAGCTGGGGGTCCTAGGGGTACATACCTGCTTGCCCTGGACCCCTCTCTTGGGCACAAAGAGTCATTTTCCTTTCTTTTCTTTATTTTGCTGCACCACATAGCTCGGGGGATCTTAGTTCCCTGACCAGGGTTTGAACCTGGGCCCTCGGCAGTGAAAGCTCAGCGTCCTAGTCACTGGTCTGCTAGGGAATTCCCTACAATCTGTCTTTTCATACTGAGTTACTCCCCAAGGGGGAGCACCGTTCCTGGAGGTACTGCAATGCCAGGCTGATGTGTGGAGCGGACGGCGCGAGCTGCTAGCCCAGTGCCTTCCTCCAAAGATCCATGTACTACACTGTCCTCAGACAGAGATATTAAACTGATAAGAACAGATACCACACTTCGTTTCAGCCAACAGGCCGAGAAGCGATCAGAGAGTCATTTTAACCTACAGATACCCACGTGATCATTTCAAAAATATGACGACAGCTTGACCCTGCTTTTCTGGGCCATGTTGTGCCCCTGGGACCAAAGCCATTTTTGTAAAAATGAGAGAGAGAGAAACAGAGACACAGAAAAAGAGAGAGGGAGAGGAGAGAGGAGAAGCAAGCACATCAACACGTCCGGGGCACCGACTACACGCTGGGCACCAGGCCAGGGCATCTACAGTCACCTTGTTTAACCTCAGAAACCTCCCAGGTGGGGAAACTGAGTCTCAGCAGCAGAGCCCTCGCTCATGCTGGTCTGCCCAGCCCCCAACCCCAAGCCTTTCCCCTGCTTCCACCTGGCAAGGCAGCCCCAGGTAGCCCCGCAGCCCTGACTTGGTAAATTGCACCTTATTTTAAGTGTACTCTGGGGCACTCATTACAAAAGCACCCTCTTGTGAATTCTGGGACTTAAAAAAAAAAGATATAAACTCCCCCTGGTTTATCTTTCGAGAAAAATCTAAAGTTCCTCTCTATGCCAAGATATATATACGGGAGTGGGTATGAGAAACACAGAACTCAAAGGCACAACCTGTGTGTGCTTGCATGGGGTCATGCTGATTAAGGACAGTAAGCATTCATGTTTAACGAGTCAGCTGCCCTGAACCTAGCCTGGTAACCTGGTAACGGCATGACCCTGATGCTCGGGCTGACCCCAGGTGGATCCTGGAGACTTATAAACAGCTGGATGCAGAAGCTCTGTCCCCTCACTTCCTCCCAGGTCCATCCATCTGCCTGAAGCATTCCAGATAATTCTAACCAGGCCCACAACTTCCCCTGAGCTTTCAGGCTTCCACGACCTGTGGTCAGACTTGGGTCTTTCTTGGCTGCGCAGGTACTAAAATGGAAAGAGCATGGTTCCTGAGTCAGGGACCTGGGTTGCTCGGCAATCTGGATTTTTCTGGGGAGTTAAGTCTGGGCTAGTGGACATAACCTTGAATTCTCCAAAGGACCTCAGATCCCAGCACTGACACTGATGANAAAAAAAAAAAAAAAAGAAACACACTAAAATATTCAGGAATGTTTTACGTTCTGGGGTTTCTGAGACAGAAGCACAACAGAGGGAAAAAATTTCCCAGGTCTAAGTTTTCTCTTTCTCTCTCTCTTTTGGCCATGCTGTGCAGCCCGTGGGATCTTAGCTCCCCGACCAGGGATTGAGCCTGCACCCCCTGCGTTGGAAACGCAGAGTCTTAACCACTGAACCACCAGGAAAGTCCCCAGGCTTAATTTTTGAAGCAAGCAAGCAATTAAGAGGAAGGGGCGGGGAGAAGCAGGCAATATTCCAGAGCTCGAGCCCGGCAGAGCACGGAAGGACAGGGAGCAGGGTGGCAGGAAGCAGCTGCAGCCCTCCTTCCACAGAGGCTGAGCCCTACTGTATTCCTCCCAACGAAGGTGCGTTAACACAGACTCTGCTCTCCCAAACCAGCTGCTCCCCCAAACCAGCAGCCCCGAGTGCTCAGGGCAGCACCAGGAAACCCGACACCCTGCCACAGTCTGAGCTGGGTTCTCCTAATGCCATCAGGAGGGTCATGGGGTCCCCCACACAGGGACCCCTGGGCTCTTCCTACCACCTGGTGTCTGCGCGGGGTTGGGGGGGACACAGGGTCTAGACACAGACAGGGTTTTTTAAATTATTTAATATTCCCTGGTGGCTCAGAGGTTAAAGCGTCTGCCCGCAATGAGGGAGACCTGGGTTCGATCCCTGGGTGGAGAAGATCCCCTGGAGAAGGAAATGGCAACCCACTCCAGTATTCTTGCCTGGAGAATCCCATGGGCGGAGCCAGGTGGGCTACAGTCCACGGGGTCGCAAAGAGTCGGACACGACTGAGCAACTTCACTTTCACTTCATTTCCAATATTTATGTATTTTATTTGGCTGCGCCAGGTCAGGGTTGCAGTGCACAGGATCTTTAGTTGCAGCACGCGGGGTCTAGTTCCCTGACCAGGGATCGAACCTGGGGCACCCAGCATTGGGAGCATGGAGTCTTAGCCACTGGACCAGCAGGGAAGTCCCAGACCTGGTTTCTCATGCTGCCTCTGCTACTTGTCCCTATGAAGCTGGGCTCCCTGTGTCAGACCTCCTCACCCTCCATAAAGTTGAGGTTGACAACAACTGTCCTGTTGAGCTGCTGTGAAGATTAAATGGAAAGATGGAAAAAGGACCCAAGTGGCAAAATAATCCCATGTGGGAGTAAATGAGGGATAATCGAGGGCAGGGAACCAAACCCCCCATAAACCTGACATTTCTTTGGTATTTCCAGTTTTACCTTTAAAGACCACGTTAACAGCAGTTCCTCAAAAACACACAATTCCTATATGACCCAGCGATCCTACTTCTAGCTGTAGCCCCACAGGAACTGAAAACAAGCCTTCAAACTGATGTTTCCAGACAAATAATCACAGGAGCATCACTCACGATGGCCCAGATGTCCATTAACAGAGACGCAGATAAACACAACGTGGTCACCCACACAGCAGAGTATTATTCAGCCATGAAAAGGAATGAAGCACTGACCCAGGGTACTGTGTGCATGAACCGTGAAACCATGATGCTGAGTGACAGACGTCAGTCAACAAAGACACAGGTTACATGACTCCACCTGTGAAAGGACCAGGAAAGACAAATCCACAGAGACAGAAAACACAGATTGGTGAAGGCCAGGGACCAGGGATAGAGGAATGGGAAATGACAGCTGAAGGGTACAGGGTTTCCTGTTGGAGTGATGAGAACAGTTTGGAACTAGACAGAGGTGATGACTGTACAACATGATGAATGTGCTAAATGGAACTGAATTGCTCACTTTAAAATGGTGCCTTGCATGCTATGGGAATTTCACCTCAATTTAAATAAAAGAAAAATAAATCCATGTTAACCTTATATTCTAGTTCATATTATAAGTTTGCTTTAACAAACCTTTGCAGTTACTATTATCTTTCTCTCTTGACTATGGACCTCTTTTTTTAAAAAAAGAAGCACTTATTTTTTTGGCTGGCGTAGGTCTTAGCTGTGGCATGTGGGATCTAGTTCCCTGAGCAGGGATCAAACCCCAGCCCCCTGCACTGGGAGCACAGAATTTTAGCCACTGGACCAGGAGGGAAGTCGCGACAGATCCCTTTCTGCCCTACATGGTGGGTTTTGCAGAGAGGAGAGGGAGGTGGGGGCCCAAATGCAGGCTTAGAAATCATGAAGGTGGCAAGTCACCCACAGAGTGGGTCCACGGAGTCACGCTGACCCCTTGCCTGGCCCAAGAGCACAGCGGGAACTGGCCTTGGAGCTGGCCGAGCATTCCAGGCAGGCCCGGCTGCTGCGGCCTGGTTCTCTCAGCCCAAGGCACTGGAACTCACCCAGGGGAAATTATTTTCCAAGGGCCTAAATTTAGTCCAGGGACTTTGGACATTATGTCATTCCCTGAACTCACTTAGCAGTAAACAAGTTCAAAGCAAGGTCAACAGCTGGCGACCAACCTGCTCTGTCCTGCAGGAAGTGGACCCCCACCTGGGGAAGGCCCCTGACAGTGTGTAGGTGGGCCTGCCCCCAGGGGTCTGTCCCCTGGGCAAAGCTGGGCAACTGTGCCGGCCCAGAGGCCTGGCCTGGCCGGGAAGGGACGCCGGTGTGGTTCCCATGGACCTGAGGCAGCGGGTAGGAGTGACAGGGTCCAAACACGGCAGCCATGAAAGCGTGGACCCCAGACAGAATTCCTGCAGCCAAGCGTTAACCGACCCTTCAGGGAAAGGAGATGCAGACCCCAAACACAGGAAAATAGAGGGCAGGCCCAGAAAGCCGGGATATGGCCACACTGGCCCCGCCCCTCACCGCTCCGCCCTCCCTCTGCCCCGCCCCACCCCACAAGCTCCACCTCCTTTCCCAGTGACCTGCCACGACAAGCAACTTTTATTTGTCTTGAGGAAAAAGGAAGGTGCATAGGAGGTCATGCTGCAGGCCTGAGGCCACACAGCCAGCACCGGTCGGCCCAGATGTGACCAGCCTGTCCTGCGTTCATGGCCCCGTCCCAGCACCTCTCCCCAGGCCCAGGCAGGGGCCCCGTGGGGAGGAGAGGGGATGCCCACGTGCTGTACACGGGAGAAGGCTGCACCAAAGTCGCTGGGACGGGGTTCTCAACGGGTGGTGGTGTTTTTCCCCGTTCCCCCAGGGGACATCTGCCCCACCTGGAAACATTTTTGGTGTCACTAAAATGGGGGAGGATGCTACTGGCATCTAGCGATGGGGAGGTTTCTCAGTACTCCACCATGCACAGGACACCCCCACAGCAAAGAGTCACCCGGCCCCACAAACCTACAGAGCCCAGGCGGAAAGGCCCTGCTCTGGGGGAAGACGTTCTGCCCATGGCACGGGTGGAAAAGGGGGAGACCACTACAGACACTGTAAATGCCCTTTGCCCCCACAGCCCCCCTCCAGGGCCACATCCTCCAGACTCATTCACATCTGAGCAAAGATGCCAAGGGACGGGAGTACAAGACGCCTTTCAGCACCATCAGTGCAGGAGAAAAAAAACAACTCAAATGACCCACCAACACAGGGACTATTTAAATACATCATGGCACAGTCACAGCTCTGAATGATAAGCTGGTAAAGAGAATAAGACCCGTATGTCTTAACGTGGAACTATCTCCATGGTGACTGTTAAGTGAGAGTGTTCTAAAACGGGAGGTAATCATCTCACATAGATGCTTCTAGGTACAGACTACCTCTAGAAGGCCCCACAACAGACCCAGCAGTGGTGGTCTGTTAGGGCACCTTAATCTGCATCCTAATTCAGATCCTCCTGGCACATGGGCACATTCCGCTGACCTCCCCAGGTACTGCCCTGTGGTCCCTTCTGCCTGGATTGCTTGGTTCCCTCCTATCTCTGCTCATCCTTTAAGCCCAAGGCAGACAGCACCTCCTCCAGGAAGGCTTCCCAGAGGGCCCCAGTCTCCATTTCCCTATTGCATCTGACCACAAAGTCAAGACCCCTTATGTTCCAGGGCAGTACCAGAATGAATCAGGTGGGCTTTTTAATTCAGACTCAGATAACCTTTGCATAGAAAATCTAAAGGAATATGCTCTTCTTCCTCAAAGACATGTGCATTTCCCCCCAGGCTCTCTACTCTTAGTAGAAAAAAAGGTTCAAGAAACATATTAACTTTCTTTTTAAATCAATAACAAGAAAAACAGCAGTGATCACAGGGTAAAACACAACTGCCTTTGGCCTTGGTGGTGGGAAGACGATAGGGAGGGGCGGGGAGTGTGGTGGAACTGGAGTTATGTAGGTCCTCTGGGCCCTCCCTGGAGAGGCAGCCACATCTCTGCTCTAGCTGGTTGCAGCTCTATGGGAATGCAGGCTTGTCTTTTCAAGAGAAGCTGGAGATCGATCTTATTTTAAGTGAGATTGCTCAATTTTTAAATTTTGCCATCAAGTTCCAATTAAAAACAGCACTGGGCTTTGGGGCCACACCTGCACACGCTGGATCTAGTCTGCCTGCCACCTCTGTGGACTGTAATTCTCAGCTTTAATGTCTGTCTTGCCCGTGAGCTCTTGGGAGTCTGGAGTGGGACTGGGCCCTGCCTGTCACCCGGGATAAGTAGGGAGCCTCTCACGGGGCTAACAAGTGAAGTGTGTGGAAGAGACTGGAACCAGATGTGAAGCTCTCCAGCACAGGACGGCCTTCTCCCCAGGAGATGCACGCCCTCCCCAAGCGCCGAGAAGCCAACACCCTTGCCCCACCGGTAAGAGCACATCACCCCGAGCCCCTTCCTGGAATCCCAGACTGTGCTCGGGCATCTGCCGGCACCCTAGACCCACCGGCCCTGGCCCTCCACCTCTCTCCCATCACAGATGATGGCAAGGCCGTTTCTCCAGGCACCCGGAGTCACTCTCAAGCCCCTTCTCTCACGGCCCATGCACCATCCATCAACACGCTCCGAAACACACCTCAGCATTAGACAACCGGGAAGTACTGTTCATTTTCTGAGGTGCAATAACGGTCACTGTGATTATGTAAGGGAATGTGCCTTAAAAAAGGCACGGTGAAGTGTTTAGAGATAAGACATCATAAAGTCTACAACTTTACATCAAATGGCCCCAGAAAAAAATATTTTTAGGCAAAGCAAAAACAAAACAAAAGAAACCCTCAAACAACAACAGCCTCCAACAAAAAAAACAAAAAACCCCAAACATTAAATATCAACAACTGACGAATTCAACTGGTGGGTATACAGAAAAGTTTACACTATTATTTCATTTTTTCTGTATATTGGAAAATTTTCATTTAAAGAGAACCTAGGGACTTCCCTGGTGGTCCAGTGGTTAAGACTCCATGTTTCTGACGCAGGGGGGATGGGTTTGATCCCCAGTTGGGGAACTAAGATTCCACCAGCCATGCAGCATGGCCCTCTAAAATAAAGAAATAAACATAGAGAACCCAGAAATCGCAAAATAAACAAACCTATACATATGTATAGGGCTTCCCTGGCTCAGTGGTAAAGAATCTGCCTCCCATTGCAGGTTCAATCCCTGGGTTGGAAAGATCCCTTGGAGAAGGAAATGGCAACCCACTCCAGTATTCTTGACTGGGAAATCCCATGGACAGAGGAGCCTAGCGGGCTACAGCCCATGGGATCGAAAAGAGTCAGACAAGATAGCTTCTAAACAACAAGAATATGAGCTCTAGGCATTACCTTTCTCTACTGTTACCTTCTGGAGGCCAGCACTTGGAAGGACCTCCTTAAAGTCCCTTCCAGCTGCCTGGCTGAAAGCTGGCTATAGAGAGGTCTCTCTTGAGCCCCACCCTCGAGGGCACGTACCTTCGGCCCCAGGGAGCTCCTTCCCATCGGTCTGGGCCTCGTCCACCTTGGCGTCGGTGCCATCGCCGGGCGCGGCTGAGTTGGGCTCGGGAGCAGGGCTGGAGTTGCTGCTGTTCTCCTGTTTGATGGGGGAGGCGTCTGCGATGGAGCTCTGGTTGCTGTTATCATCTGCATGGCGAGGGAACAGAATCACAGCGTGAAATGCTGCAGCTGCTGAGAAAAGAGGGGTGGGGGGTCATGAGAGTCTCCTTCTGGGTGAAGAAACCAGGTATCTCGTGGGCCTGGCTCTGAAGCAATGCAGAGGCTGGAGCGTGGTCCCAGGAGGCAGCATCGCCAAACTGTTCCAGGGGATCTGATCCAGCCCTGGACCAACTGCACTTGATACAAAATTAAAGGGGGAGACGGAGAAACAAGTTCGCAACAGAAAGTGGATATTTTACAGGACAATGGTCCCAGGCTCACCAAGTCAATGCCATTAAAAAAAAAAAAAAGAAGAAAGAGGGTATTTCCCTGGTGGTCCAGTGGTTAAGAATTTGCGTTGCAATGTAGCGGATCGGGTTCAATCCCTGGTTGGAGAAGACCCCACATGGCTCAGAGCAACTAAGCCCCCCTGCTGTATTGAAAGATCCTGAATACTGCAACTGACACAGCCAAATCAATCAATCAATATTTTTAAAAAAAGAGAAACGGGAAAGATCATTGTCGTATTACAGATTAAAGAAATTTAAGAGACCTAACAACTAAACATGACGTGTGGGATTTATCTGGGTCCTGTTTGAATGCATCAGCTCCGAGAGACATTTGGGGACAACTGGGGAATTGAATACAGTCTGGAGTTTCAAAGTAAGGAATTAATTTTGTTAGGAGTGATAATGGTACAGTGGGTAGATAGAAATGTCATTTATCACTGACACATGCTGAAGTGTTTAGGTACAGACTTAAGTATCATGGTGTGGGGGAAATGTACTTTAAAATCTAGCACGGGTTACATGCAATTGTCACAATTCCCTGAATTTATACTCAAGAGCTGTGCAATTCTGAATTTGAAAATTGTGTTTCAATAAAAAAAAAAACTTAACACATTTAAAAAATAGGTGAGGCAAATGTGGCATCATATTATGAAAATCTAGGTGGGTGGGCATGTGGATTTCATCAAACAGTTCTCTCTACTGTTCTCTATTATGACATTTTTTTTTTCATATTAAAAAGGAAAAGGGGAAGAAAGTTCACTGCGCAAAAAGGGCACTAGGGGTGGAGCTGGGGGTCCTAGGGGTACATACCTGCTTGCCCTGGACCCCTCTCTTGGGCACAAAGAGTCATTTTCCTTTCTTTTCTTTATTTTGCTGCACCACATAGCTCGGGGGATCTTAGTTCCCTGACCAGGGTTTGAACCTGGGCCCTCGGCAGTGAAAGCTCAGCGTCCTAGTCACTGGTCTGCTAGGGAATTCCCTACAATCTGTCTTTTCATACTGAGTTACTCCCCAAGGGGGAGCACCGTTCCTGGAGGTACTGCAATGCCAGGCTGATGTGTGGAGCGGACGGCGCGAGCTGCTAGCCCAGTGCCTTCCTCCAAAGATCCATGTACTACACTGTCCTCAGACAGAGATATTAAACTGATAAGAACAGATACCACACTTCGTTTCAGCCAACAGGCCGAGAAGCGATCAGAGAGTCATTTTAACCTACAGATACCCACGTGATCATTTCAAAAATATGACGACAGCTTGACCCTGCTTTTCTGGGCCATGTTGTGCCCCTGGGACCAAAGCCATTTTTGTAAAAATGAGAGAGAGAGAAACAGAGACACAGAAAAAGAGAGAGGGAGAGGAGAGAGGAGAAGCAAGCACATCAACACGTCCGGGGCACCGACTACACGCTGGGCACCAGGCCAGGGCATCTACAGTCACCTTGTTTAACCTCAGAAACCTCCCAGGTGGGGAAACTGAGTCTCAGCAGCAGAGCCCTCGCTCATGCTGGTCTGCCCAGCCCCCAACCCCAAGCCTTTCCCCTGCTTCCACCTGGCAAGGCAGCCCCAGGTAGCCCCGCAGCCCTGACTTGGTAAATTGCACCTTATTTTAAGTGTACTCTGGGGCACTCATTACAAAAGCACCCTCTTGTGAATTCTGGGACTTAAAAAAAAAAGATATAAACTCCCCCTGGTTTATCTTTCGAGAAAAATCTAAAGTTCCTCTCTATGCCAAGATATATATACGGGAGTGGGTATGAGAAACACAGAACTCAAAGGCACAACCTGTGTGTGCTTGCATGGGGTCATGCTGATTAAGGACAGTAAGCATTCATGTTTAACGAGTCAGCTGCCCTGAACCTAGCCTGGTAACCTGGTAACGGCATGACCCTGATGCTCGGGCTGACCCCAGGTGGATCCTGGAGACTTATAAACAGCTGGATGCAGAAGCTCTGTCCCCTCACTTCCTCCCAGGTCCATCCATCTGCCTGAAGCATTCCAGATAATTCTAACCAGGCCCACAACTTCCCCTGAGCTTTCAGGCTTCCACGACCTGTGGTCAGACTTGGGTCTTTCTTGGCTGCGCAGGTACTAAAATGGAAAGAGCATGGTTCCTGAGTCAGAGACCTGGGTTGCTCGGCAATCTGGATTTTTCTGGGGAGTTAAGTCTGGGCTAGTGGACATAACCTTGAATTCTCCAAAGGACCTCAGATCCCAGCACTGACACTGATGAACTTCCTAACTCTAGGCAAGTTACTTCACCTTCTTCAGCCTTGGTTTCTGTACAAAAGGGGCTCACTACCAGAACTGAATGAGGTGATGCCTCAAATGGGCTTTAGCAAGATGCTTGCCTGGCACAATGTGATGGCTTCTTAAATGTTAGCTAATGGCACACCCAGGCCTTTAAGGATCTGTCTTACTTAATACAGGTAAAATATAGAAAAACCCAAGGCTACATGTTTAATAACTAGCTCATGATCATCTAGGGGCGATCCTAGCAGAGTCACGTTAGAATCCAGGTGGGATCTTGCTCTCTGCTGTAAAGGTTCTCACCTGTAATTCTATGAATGTACTGAAACCAAGCCAGGCCAGGGCTCTCCTCGGTACCCAGAGAGTAGGGATGCTGACCAGCCCCAGGGAGACAGGGGCCCCGACTCAAATACCTATTTCTTTGTTTTTTTCATATTTATTTGGCTGTGCCAGGTCTTACTTGTGTCATATGAGATCTAGTTCCCCGACCAGGGATCGAACCCGGGCCTCCTGCTTTGGGAGTACAGAATCTTAGCCACTGGACCACCAGGGAAGTCCCCAAAAAGCTGTTTTTGAAAATGAAATGCATCTTGATTATGACTGTATGGCCAGTTGAGGTACGGGTGTGTGTTTTTGTGTGTGTCTGTGTGTGTGTGTGTCTTTCTTGACACATTAACCGTCAGCAAACACCCCACCCCGTGCTTTTTTCTGAAGCCAGTTTGGCAACCGGCAAGAATCCTTGCCCTGGGAGCTTGTGACTGTTTTCCAGACTAGTCAGTTTATACAAACGGGGAAGTCTGCCGGCCTCCCTTCCCTCAGTTAAGACAGCCCTGGGCCCGGAGGGTTAGGAACTAGATCTAGCCAATGTTTCCTTTTATTTGTTGATTTATCTAATACCACTACATTGTACAAAACGTTGTACAAAAATAAAACTCGGGTGGTCAGAAGGACAAAAGACAGAGAAACCGGGATCGAGATGGAGAATGGCAAGCGTTGGGAGCTCTGAGAGCAGTAGGGCAGGCACGGGACAAAACAGGAGGTGAGCCTGGGGGCCTTGTGGGGCTGGCTCTCCCCGCAGGGACGGCTGCTTCTGCTCCAGCGGGCTGTGGCCTCAAGGATCCACACGCCCGAGGACTGGCAGATCCGATTCCTCAGAGGAAGGGAGAAAAGCAGATCTCTGGTAGTTTATAAATATCAGAAACTCAATTTTCTAGCCACTTCCAGTTCAAATTTCTGCAGTTAGAGGTCAGGTGGTGGTTTGCCTTGATGGGGTGCAGACAGCCAGGAGCGGACACCCTGTGGATTGCCAGGAAGTTTCTTTAAAAAAAAAAAAAAATCATATTTATTTATTTAGCTGTGCTTGGTTTTTGTTATGGCACTCAGATCTCCTTAAATCTTATAGTTGTAGCATGTGGGATCTAGTTCCCTGACTGGGAATCGAACCTGGGTCCCTTACACTGGGAGCACAAAGTCTTAGCCACTGGGCCACCAGGGGAGTCCCAACCTTCTGTCTTGATTTGGGCCGGTTACAGAAGGGTGTGTAGCTTGTGAACATTTCATGGAGACATACACTTATGATTTGTGCCTTTCCTCTCAGATAAAAAGGTTAAAAGAAAAAAAAAAAACCAACAGTGTCAGAATACTTGCAGACTGGTTAAAGCATGAGTCCCCAACCCCCGGGCCATGAACGGATACCCGCCCGTGGCCGCACAGCAGGGGAGCAGTGGCAGAGGAATGAGCAAAACTTCATTCTGGATTTACAGCCACTCCCCACTGCTTGACTTCCCCCTGGTCTGTGGAAAACCTGTCTTCCACGAAACCAGTCCCTGGTGCCAAAAACGCTGGGGACCGCTGGACTAAAGCATGTCTCCAGCCTGGATCTGATCAATGGGACACTGGTTACAACTTTTGAAATATGACAGCAAAGGAAATTAAGCCATCAATGTAGAAGGGCAGGTCCAGGGTCCCAGAGTGATTCATGTGAAGTCAGAAATCTAGTGAGAGCTTCCCAGTAGCCCAAGCAAAATAGGAAATGGGAAACAAGAGTCATTTATAGGATACATCAGGCCCAGGAGAAAAAGAGATAGTGATTCCAAAAAACTTCCTGGGCACATGGGACTCACAGAATATCTATGAGGTTTGTGGCACTGGGTGAGAAGGAGGTCTTATTTAATATGTCTGGCTCAGTTTTTTTAAATATTTACTTATTTAGCTGCACTAGGTCTTAGCTGTGGCATGTGGGATCAAGTTCCCTGACCGGGGATTGAACCTGGGCCCCCTACACTGGGAGCGTGTCCCTGGACCACCAGGAAGACCCACTCTGGCTCATTTTATGATTCTTGGCTCGTTGCTCTGGGAAAAGAAGCTTCTTCTCCTCCGATGAGCCTCCTCCTTGGCACAGAGGCCTCCCGGTCCTGCCTAGCCTGCCCAGCCCTTCTACCCCTGGCCTGGAATGTGAACAAACCTGCTGGCAAAACAAAAACACAGCCGAGCGCTCCGGGCAGGAGACGGGCCCGGCCAGCAGCCGCGGGAAGCTCACCATGCATGTCCATCATTCCCGGGGAGGAGCTGTTCTCCGGCGTGGTCACCTCTGAGCCACACTTCTCATCTTTGCCCTTCTTCTTGTTCTTGTTTTTCTGGAGGAGAAAAGTGATGCAGAAACCGAGTCACTGAATTGTGCACGTGTGCACGCACGAGACCCTGGGGAACAGGACGAGTATTTTATTCTGAGGACTCATCTTGGAGCCCCCAAGTCTCTGGAGGGCTTCACTGGCCTGCCTTTGAATATGTCCCACGAGGGGGTCTCCTTGCTGTGGGATCAAGGAGCGCTATGGAGGGGAAGTTTCTGGGGGCGGGCTGGCAACGCTGCGGGTAACTCCACCTTGCTTGTAGGGGCTACCCCACAGGCCTGCAAACACCCTGGCTGGTGGGAATTTCCCCTGGTGAAAAGGCTGTGGTTACTCAGCCTGAAGCTGGTACAGGAATGCCAGGTGAGGGATGGAAAAGCCAGCGTATGCATTTCAACTATCTTCAGGCCCCAGACACTGCCTTCCTTAAAGACAGTCAGTTGACTTCTGACCCAACTCTAGAGACCAGGTGAGGAGGGAAAGCCCAGGGAGGAAGCAGGGGTAAAGGGGATGCTCTTACGTGTAGTTCCATTTTTTAAACTTATTTATTTGGCTGCACCAGGTCTTAGTTATGGCACGCGGGATCTTTAGTTGGAGCATGTGGGATCTAGTTCCCTGACCAGGGACTGAACCTGGGTCCCTTGCAATGGGAGTGTGGAGTCTTAACCACTGGACCACCAGGGAAGTTCCATGTGGGAGTGTGTTGGAAACAACCTAACTGCATCCATTGGAAAAAGACTTGTTACAGTACAGTACATTCATTCAATGCAACGGTATATACCAATTACAGATGCCAGGGAAGCTCTTCCGTACAAATGAGCAAAGATCCACAGAGATATCCACATATTAAAATACTTTGGTATCCCCGAGATGTATAAAAGACGCAGAACACGTGAAGAGGATGCTGCCATTGGCAGTAAAGGAAGACCATAAAGGAACATGTGTGTGTGTGTGTGTGTGCGCGTGCACATGCTCCCTGGAAGGATAAATGAACACTGGTTGTCTCCAAGGAAGACAGCTGGGTGGGGTCAGAGGTACTCATCGGGATGGGATGCAGATTTACAAAAAGATAATACTGGGGACTTCCCTGGTGGTCCAGCGGCTGGGATTCTGAGCTCCCAAGTTGGTGGGCCAGGGTTCGATCCCTGGTTAATGAACAAGATCCCACATGCTGCAACTAAGACCCAGTACAGCCAAATAAATAAAAAATATTTTTTAAAAGATAAGGCTATTAAAAATAAAGTAACATTTAAAGAATAAGCAAATGTACAGAAACAGATAGTTGACTCCAGGACCTTAAGGAGAGTATGGGTTTTCTTTATTCTTTATGGGGTAATGAAAACATTCTGGAATTACGGTGATGATGGTTGCAGCACCGTGAACATACCAACACTGGCTGGCACAACTTAAAAGCGTGAATTTTATGCAGGTGAATGGTCATAGTTTTTTTTTTTTAAGGGTTTATAAGTAACATTTGACTCTTGTAACATATTTTACCTATTTAAGAGAATAAAAATTTCAAGAAAATTTTGAAGGAAAAAAATGATGTAACCATGCCATTAACGGGCATTTAAAAACATGAAAAGCTGTCCTTTTCCAATGCAGATTCAGCTGTCTGGGGTGGCACCTGGGAACCTGCATTTTGTCGAGACTCCCAGGGGATCAAGTGCTCAGCGAGGCATGGGACCCATCGCCTGAGAGGGAGCAGGCAGGAATACTGTACATCTCAGCTCAGAAATGACAGCGAATTAGCATCTAAGCACCGTCTGCACAGCCACGCTGAGCTAAGTTCTTCCCATATGATATACTGCCTTTGCTCTGTTGCAGAAAACCCCAGGAGCCAGATAGTAATGCTCCAGTGCACAAAAGAGGGGACTAAGACCCAGCAAGGTGGGGTCACCTGTCTGGAATCACAGGTTAATTGAGGCTAGCCTGTCCAACTCCACAGCTAGAGGTCTCTGTCCAGCCCTGGGCTGCCCTGTCTTTCCTGACACCCCATCGATTACATTTTCTCCCTGATCACAATCCATTTGGCGCTTCCCTGATGTCTGTTTCATGCTATTCTATAATTATCTTCCCCCAACGAGATTATAAATTCCTTGAGAGCAGGGACCACATCTTCTCAAATGCAACCGGCGTTTATACAACACCTAATGATGTGCAAGGCGCAGACATGGGCAGGAGCCAGAAGCTGCCTTCCAGGAGGCTGGCCGCACTCTGCGCTCCCTCCGGAATGGCCCACACCGAAAGCCGTGATGGTCTGTGTTGGTGCTTCTGGGGTAAAGCAGCCCTGGTTGCTCCATGAACCAGGCCAGGACCAGAGGGGACGACACACCACCACCATCTCAGCCCAGTGTCAACTCACCTAGGGGCTAACGTGTGATCAAAGGNAAAAAAAAAAAAAATCATATTTATTTATTTAGCTGTGCTTGGTTTTTGTTATGGCACTCAGATCTCCTTAAATCTTATAGTTGTAGCATGTGGGATCTAGTTCCCTGACTGGGAATCGAACCTGGGTCCCTTACACTGGGAGCACAAAGTCTTAGCCACTGGGCCACCAGGGGAGTCCCAACCTTCTGTCTTGATTTGGGCCGGTTACAGAAGGGTGTGTAGCTTGTGAACATTTCATGGAGACATACACTTATGATTTGTGCCTTTCCTCTCAGATAAAAAGGTTAAAAGAAAAAAAAAATACCAACAGTGTCAGAATACTTGCAGACTGGTTAAAGCATGAGTCCCCAACCCCCGGGCCATGAACGGATACCCGCCCGTGGCCGCACAGCAGGGGAGCAGTGGCAGAGGAATGAGCAAAACTTCATTCTGGATTTACAGCCACTCCCCACTGCTTGACTTCCCCCTGGTCTGTGGAAAACCTGTCTTCCACGAAACCAGTCCCTGGTGCCAAAAACGCTGGGGACCGCTGGACTAAAGCATGTCTCCAGCCTGGATCTGATCAATGGGACACTGGTTACAACTTTTGAAATATGACAGCAAAGGAAATTAAGCCATCAATGTAGAAGGGCAGGTCCAGGGTCCCAGAGTGATTCATGTGAAGTCAGAAATCTAGTGAGAGCTTCCCAGTAGCCCAAGCAAAATAGGAAATGGGAAACAAGAGTCATTTATAGGATACATCAGGCCCAGGAGAAAAAGAGATAGTGATTCCAAAAAACTTCCTGGGCACATGGGACTCACAGAATATCTATGAGGTTTGTGGCACTGGGTGAGAAGGAGGTCTTATTTAATATGTCTGGCTCAGTTTTTTTAAATATTTACTTATTTAGCTGCACTAGGTCTTAGCTGTGGCATGTGGGATCAAGTTCCCTGACCGGGGATTGAACCTGGGCCCCCTACACTGGGAGCGTGTCCCTGGACCACCAGGAAGACCCACTCTGGCTCATTTTATGATTCTTGGCTCGTTGCTCTGGGAAAAGAAGCTTCTTCTCCTCCGATGAGCCTCCTCCTTGGCACAGAGGCCTCCCGGTCCTGCCTAGCCTGCCCAGCCCTTCTACCCCTGGCCTGGAATGTGAACAAACCTGCTGGCAAAACAAAAACACAGCCGAGCGCTCCGGGCAGGAGACGGGCCCGGCCAGCAGCCGCGGGAAGCTCACCATGCATGTCCATCATTCCCGGGGAGGAGCTGTTCTCCGGCGTGGTCACCTCTGAGCCACACTTCTCATCTTTGCCCTTCTTCTTGTTCTTGTTTTTCTGGAGGAGAAAAGTGATGCAGAAACCGAGTCACTGAATTGTGCACGTGTGCACGCACGAGACCCTGGGGAACAGGACGAGTATTTTATTCTGAGGACTCATCTTGGAGCCCCCAAGTCTCTGGAGGGCTTCACTGGCCTGCCTTTGAATATGTCCCACGAGGGGGTCTCCTTGCTGTGGGATCAAGGAGCGCTATGGAGGGGAAGTTTCTGGGGGCGGGCTGGCAACGCTGCGGGTAACTCCACCTTGCTTGTAGGGGCTACCCCACAGGCCTGCAAACACCCTGGCTGGTGGGAATTTCCCCTGGTGAAAAGGCTGTGGTTACTCAGCCTGAAGCTGGTACAGGAATGCCAGGTGAGGGATGGAAAAGCCAGCGTATGCATTTCAACTATCTTCAGGCCCCAGACACTGCCTTCCTTAAAGACAGTCAGTTGACTTCTGACCCAACTCTAGAGACCAGGTGAGGAGGGAAAGCCCAGGGAGGAAGCAGGGGTAAAGGGGATGCTCTTACGTGTGGTTCCATTTTTTAAACTTATTTATTTGGCTGCACCAGGTCTTAGTTATGGCACGCGGGATCTTTAGTTGGAGCATGTGGGATCTAGTTCCCTGACCAGGGACTGAACCTGGGTCCCTTGCAATGGGAGTGTGGAGTCTTAACCACTGGACCACCAGGGAAGTTCCATGTGGGAGTGTGTTGGAAACAACCTAACTGCATCCATTGGAAAAAGACTTGTTACAGTACAGTACATTCATTCAATGCAACGGTATATACCAATTACAGATGCCAGGGAAGCTCTTCCGTACAAATGCACAAAGATCCACAGAGATATCCACATATTAAAATACTTTGGTATCCCCGAGATGTATAAAAGACGCAGAACACGTGAAGAGGATGCTGCCATTGGCAGTAAAGGAAGAGCATAAAGGAACGTGTGTGTGTGTGTGTGTGTGCGCGTGCACATGCTCCCTGGAAGGATAAATGAACACTGGTTGTCTCCAAGGAAGACAGCTGGGTGGGGTCAGAGGTACTCATCGGGATGGGATGCAGATTTACAAAAAGATAATACTGGGGACTTCCCTGGTGGTCCAGCGGCTGGGATTCTGAGCTCCCAAGTTGGTGGGCCAGGGTTCGATCCCTGGTTAATGAACAAGATCCCACATGCTGCAACTAAGACCCAGTACAGCCAAATAAATAAAAAATATTTTTTAAAAGATAAGGCTATTAAAAATAAAGTAACATTTAAAGAATAAGCAAATGTACAGAAACAGATAGTTGACTCCAGGACCTTAAGGAGAGTATGGGTTTTCTTTATTCTTTATGGGGTAATGAAAACATTCTGGAATTACGGTGATGATGGTTGCAGCACCGTGAACATACCAACACTGGCTGGCACAACTTAAAAGCGTGAATTTTATGCAGGTGAATGGTCATAGTTTTTTTTTTTTAAGGGTTTATAAGTAACATTTGACTCTTGTAACATATTTTACCTATTTAAGAGAATAAAAATTTCAAGAAAATTTTGAAGGAAAAAAATGATGTAACCATGCCATTAACGGGCATTTAAAAACATGAAAAGCTGTCCTTTTCCAATGCAGATTCAGCTGTCTGGGGTGGCACCTGGGAACCTGCATTTTGTCGAGACTCCCAGGGGATCAAGTGCTCAGCGAGGCATGGGACCCATCGCCTGAGAGGGAGCAGGCAGGAATACTGTACATCTCAGCTCAGAAATGACAGCGAATTAGCATCTAAGCACCGTCTGCACAGCCACGCTGAGCTAAGTTCTTCCCATATGATATACTGCCTTTGCTCTGTTGCAGAAAACCCCAGGAGCCAGATAGTAATGCTCCAGTGCACAAAAGAGGGGACTAAGACCCAGCAAGGTGGGGTCACCTGTCTGGAATCACAGGTTAATTGAGGCTAGCCTGTCCAACTCCACAGCTAGAGGTCTCTGTCCAGCCCTGGGCTGCCCTGTCTTTCCTGACACCCCATCGATTACATTTTCTCCCTGATCACAATCCATTTGGCGCTTCCCTGATGTCTGTTTCTTGCTATTCTATAATTATCTTCCCCCAACGAGATTATAAATTCCTTGAGAGCAGGGACCACATCTTCTCAAATGCAACCGGCGTTTATACAACACCTAATGATGTGCAAGGCGCAGACATGGGCAGGAGCCAGAAGCTGCCTTCCAGGAGGCTGGCCGCACTCTGCGCTCCCTCCGGAATGGCCCACACCGAAAGCCGTGATGGTCTGTGTTGGTGCTTCTGGGGTAAAGCAGCCCTGGTTGCTCCATGAACCAGGCCAGGACCAGAGGGGACGACACACCACCACCATCTCAGCCCAGTGTCAACTCACCTAGGGGCTAACGTGTGATCAAAGGCTCAAGAACGGTGCCTCAGCCCTGCCTGGAGACCCCAGACTTGTGGGGTAGGTCACTGGAAATGGCGGAGGGAAGCTTTGCCCTGCCTGGTTTTTTTTTGGCCAAGCCACGTGGCATGTGGGATCTTAGTGTCCCGACCAAAGGATCGAACCTGTGTCCTCGGTAGCGGAAGCACTGAGTCCTAACCACTGGACCGCCAGGGAATTCCCTGCCCCTCCTTAGAGGCCCCCAGTAACCTACCAATCATGCATACTGTCACGAGTGGAAGCACGTAGGTCAGTGTGAGCCACCCTTGCATGAGTAGGCACTGCACTCCAGGCAGAAGGAAGAGCCCACGGGGAGGCTTGTTGGTGGAACCATTCTGGATTTTGACTGGAAATGATAGTAGCTGACCAGGGGGTCTTTGAGGCTAACTGGCCTGGGAGCCACAGAGCTGCAAAACTGTCTGTAACGTGGGGCAGCTGCCAGCCATCAATCCCTATTAGGACAGCAGATTAAAAAGCACAGACATTACTTTGGCAACAAAGGTCTGTCTAGTCAGAGCTATGGTTTTTCCAGCAGTCATGTATGGATGTGAGAGTTGGACCATAAAGAAAGCTGAGCGCCAAAGAATTGATGCNGGGCAGCTGCCAGCCATCAATCCCTATTAGGACAGCAGATTAAAAAGCACAGACATTACTTTGGCAACAAAGGTCTGTCTAGTCAGAGCTATGGTTTTTCCAGCAGTCATGTATGGATGTGAGAGTTGGACCATAAAGAAAGCTGAGCGCCAAAGAATTGATGCTTTTGAACTGCAGTGTTGGAGAAGATTCTTAAGAGTCCCTTGGACTACAAGGCGATCCAAGCAGTCAATCCTAAAGGAAATCAGTCCTGAATATTCATTGGAAGGACTGGTGCTCAAGCTGCTGAAACTATAATACTTTGGCAACCTGATGCGAAGAACCGACTCACTGGAAAAGACCCTGATGCTGGGAAAGAATGAAGGTGGGAAAAGGGGATGACAGAGGATGAGGTGGTTGGATGGCATCACTGACGTGACAGACATGAATCTGAGTAGGCTTTGGGAGTTGGTGATGGACAGGGAAGCTTGGCATGCTGCAGTACATGGGGTCGCCAAGAGTCGGGTGCAACTGAGCAATTGGACTGAATTGAAGGTTAGGCACAGACACCAGGGCTCCCCCTAGTGGTCATAGTCACTGCTCTGCCTGGAACCCTCCCCTTAACTGCCCAGGCTTCTCTGAGCCACTCTCTGGGGTCACCCTTCACCAGGAGCTCCAACCCCCAGAAGGCTCTCCCAAGAGTAGAGAATATGTGCTTTGAAGTCAGACAGATCTGACAGTTGCTGTGTGACTCTGGGGAAATGGCTTTGCCTCTCTGAGCTCATGTCTTCCCTTGTACAGGGTAGATATACAGAGCTCAACTCCACAAAGTAATATCTGACAGATGGTCAGGGGCCAGGAATGGCCCTATGATGACAGCAGAGGGCCTGCATGTCTGCAGGTACCACCATGCCCACCCCAAAACCATGGTGCTCAGTCTAAGAGGGGAGACACCTTGGCACTAAAGTGTGGGGCAAATCGTGGGGCTCTTTCAGAAGAGGCGTCTTGCAGGGGACACTTGCCGCCTCAGTTCAGTCAGTCCAGTCGCTCAGTCGTGTCCGACTCTCTGCGACCCCATGAATCGCAGCATGCCAGGCCTCCCTGTCCATCACCATCTCCCGGAGTTCACTCAGACTCACGTCCATCGAGTCCGTGATGCCATCCAGCCATCTCATCCTCGGTCGTCCCCTTCTCCTCCTGCCCCCAATCCCTCCCAGCATCAGAGTCTTTTCCAATGAGTCAACTCTTCGCATGAGGTGGCCAAAGTACCGGATTTTCAGCTTCAGCATCATTCCTTCCAAAGAAATCCCAGGGCTGATCTCCTTCAGAATGGACTGGTTGGATCTCCTTGCAGTCCAAGGGACTCTCAAGAGTCTTCTCCAACACCACAGTTTAAAAGCATCAATTCTTCAGTGTTCAGCTTTATTCACAGTCCAACTCTCACATCCATACATGACCACAGGAAAAACCAAAGCCTTGACTAGACGGACCTTTGTTGGCAAAGTAATGTCTCTGCTTTTCAATATGCTATCTAGGTTGGTCAAAACTTTTCTTCCAAGGAGTAAGCATCTTTTTATTTCATGGCTGCAGTCACCATCTGCAGTGATTTTGGAGCCCAAAAAATAAAGTCTGACACTTTCCACTGTTTCCCCATCTATTTGCCATGAAGTGATGGGACCAGATGCCATGATCTTCGTTTTCTGAATGTTGAGCTTTAAGCCAACTTTTTCACTATCCTCTTTCACTTTCATCAAGAGGCTTTTTAGTTCCTCTTCACTTTCTGCCATAAGGGTGGTGGACTATGCGGGAGGGGTAGACTGTTGGGGGAGGGGTAGATCCAGTAGCCTCTCCAGCCTCAAGCTGGATCCTTCTGCTTTCCAAGTGCTCTGCCCCCGGGTCCCCACATGGAGGGTGGCAGTGGACCACAAGTCCCCCGTCGCCATAGTGGGGAGCATGGATGGGCAGCCCCACTCCAGGGGACCAGCCCCCATACTCACATCGTCAACCTTTGGCTCCGTCACGGGGACCCACTTGTAGATTCGCAGGGATGTGTCGCCCACAGTCACCCACTTCTTCTCCCTGCAGAGGACGAGGAAGAACCCGTTATCAGGGGGCTTCTGGGGTGGACCCCTGCTCACGCTGGTGGCGGGGGGAGGCATGGGCCACACGCCCTTGGAGCAGCTGTGACACAGCGACTGCCCCAGGTGGGGCTGAGAGAACGTCTCTGGATCACAGAGGCAGGAGCAGATGCAGGTTTGAATCCCAGCACTGGCTGGGATCTCCCCACCCCGCCCCCCGCCGCCCAGGGTAAGTCACTTCACCAGGGCCTCAGTTTCCCCATCTTTTGGACCACACGGGGTTGTCAACCTTTCCAGGTGGCCACAAAAATTACGGGAGACAAAGCATGTGGACCGCTGTCTTGTATTTGGGTAGAAGTGCTTGGTAAGATGGGAGTGGGGACAGGTTACTGCCACTGGGATGATTCCTCTCGATGAAGGGAATCGGGCCCCAGGTTCCTCTAGCTTTCACCCCCATGGAACCAGAGAACTGGGCCACCCGAGCTCTCTGGGCAGCAAAGAAACCGTCAGACCAACAGGGCATTTCCTCCAGTGGGGGTAGGGTAGGGGTGGGAAGGTCTTCACCAAGGGCATCCAGGGGCTTGCCCCACCCTCTTGGCAAGTCCTCTGAGGTCCTGCGAAGGGAGGCAGGAGCAGGCAGCGTGAGTAACCACTCCAGGCTCTTTTGGGAGAGCGGCAGTTAGATCAGCCAAGGGGAACAGAGCACGGGGGCAAACCTGGATGCCCAGTGGCCTCAGCCCCCAGACGCTGATGCTCAGGGGTGGCGACAGGAAGCACAGCCCGGGCGGAGGGCAGCAGCCAGGTGGGAGGTTGCTCCGAGACCCTACACTCAGAGATGGGCTTGAGTTCAGGGTCTCAGCTTCTAATGTCTACACCGCTGCCCCGACCCACCCTCAGCTGTATCCTAAACGCCTGGGGCACGGCTGTCAAAGGCAGGTTGACAGCGAGAAGTAAACCACAAGCCGTGGGAAGGAAAGCGGGTGACTAGCTTTCACCAAAGGTAATGATGATAATGACCACTCTCTCCTCCCACCTCTCTGCTCCAAGCATCATCTTCCTCCTCTAGTCATCACCCCAGCCTCCCAAGTTCGGCCTTGACCTCTCGCAGCCTGTAAGTCAGGTCCTGTAGCTTCCTGCCCCTAGCACTAGTGTGACAGCCAGAGGCCATATGCCCGAGGAAACAGAGGCTCAGGGAAGCTCCCCCAGAAGAAAGGCTGGGGCTCCAACCAGGTCGCTGGGGCTCCGGAGTCCACATTCCCAGCACCAGACTCTGCAGTCTCAGAGACGTGGGAGGTCACGCTAAGGAAACCAGCTGATTCAAGGGCCCCATGAGATGATGTCGGGGCCAGATACACACCCGCTGCAGGTGGCAGGGCAGCCAGGAGACCTCAGCAATTGTAGCAACAGGGCTGCACCACAGCCGAGAACTACGAGCCGCTGCGGGCACCGTGTCCAGCCTCCCCGCCAAGACCTCGGCCTTGGGTCCTCCCCTCCATGGGAAACTAAACCTCACAAGCTAAAGGGACACATTCCCACCAGCTGGCACCAACCCACCACCGGGACTTCTGGGGGCCCAGCTAACCAAAACCACAGACACTTCCACGCCCCAAACTGTGCCTGCGTGGTTCCCAAAGTCCTCTCCTGGAAGAAGCTAAGGCCTGGCTTTTTTTTTTTTTAGTTCCCCAACCAGGAATCAAATCCTAACCCCCTGCAGTGGAAGCACTGAGTCCTAACCAGTGGACTGCCTGGGGCCTGGCTTTTATCAACATATATTCTACTCTGCAGACGACTTCTGAAAGTCCCTTGGATTGAAAGGAGATCACACCAGTCAATCTTAAGGGAGATCAACTCTGAATACTCATTGGAAGGACTGATTCTGAAGCTGAAGCTCCAGTATTTTGGTTTGGTCATCTGATGCAAACAGCCGACTCACTGGCAACGGCCCTGATGCTGGGAAAGACTGAGGGCAGAGGGAGAAGAGGACGTCAAAGGATGAGATGGCTGGATGACCTCACCGATGCAATGGACATGAACTTGGGCAAACTTTGACAGACGGTGAGGGACGGGGAGGCCTGGCCTGCTGCAGTCCATGAGGTCGCCAAGAGTCAGACACAACTGGGCAACTAAACGACAACAACAACAATTCTACTGTGACCGTTTCTAGTGCCTTCTGTGTGATAAGCACTATACACACTTGCTTTAATTTTCCCATAATCTCTGGTGACAGTCAACAGTCACCTTTCCTGTTTGATAAAGAAACTGAGGTAGGGGGAGCTGGAGCCATCCTCACCAGTGTTCACACCTCCCTGCCACGCTGCTTTCTGGACTAGCTCCCCTGCCCCCATCCCTGTCCCTTTTAGCCTTGAGAGAATTAAATCAAGGCAGGTACCTACGTCACCCTCCACCTGTCCCCTACCTCCTGGAGGCAGGATGGACGACCCACAACCCCAGCCCTTTCCCCATCTCCATTCTGGATAATCAGAAGGTGCCTGGAACCTCGGAGACAAAGCGGCCATCACAATAGCCATTGTGAGCTGAGGGCTGACTTCATGCCAAATGCTTTATTTACACAGGCCTATGAGAGGGCAACTATTGTCATCCTGCTTTACAGATGAGGAAAGAGGAGGCCCAGAGAAGTTATACCACTAGTTCACGGCCACGCAGCTCGTGCAACAGCAGAGCCACGGCTGGACGCGGGCTGTGACCCCTGGTATTCTGTCTCCCCTGGAAAAAACGAAGAAATGACTCCACAGAGCCCATCAGCCGCAGAAGCTGGACAAAGAGGCACAAACGGCACTCACTCCTCACAAGCTGGTTTCCTCTGCCCAGGCTCCGGTAGGTCAGCAGATCCAAGGCTTGATTGTGTTTAAAACAGAAAAAAAAAGTAACTGACTTGCAATACACAGGACACTTCTCAGGGTATAAAGGGCACCAGACCTGGGCTTCGCAGGCCACACATGAGCCGAGATGAACGTGGCAAGTCGCAGGTGCAGGGAGGTTACGGGCCCCGCAGGTTCTGAGCGGAACACGGCTGGGTTCTAGTGCCTCCCTTGGCCCCAGTTCCCAACTCGCTCCAGGCATTAGAAACTGTTCTTCAGTTCCATTTCTAGGTGTAGGCACTGAGGGGCCAGGGGTCAGAGGGAAGAGCACTGAAATTCTGATCATAGTCTGCAGTCCAGCCAGCAGCCACCCAGGGAGAGATAGGCCCTGGAGCTCAGGGGCGAGATGCTGAGTGAGAACCCGGTACTTTGTAGACACGTCCAGGGAGTGCTGGGTGTGTCATCAAGCCAGTGGCCCAACAGCGCCTTAGGAAACAACACACGGACCTAGAGGAGCAGCAAGTGTTCCTACCACCACCTCCAAACCCATCACCCTAGAACTCACAGCCCCCTCAACCCCCAAGGAGCGTATTAAGTTGTACTTATCACCTTACATTTGTGGTGGCAGACAAGCGGCCAAGAGGCACGTTTTGTCTGGCCTATATGGTACTTAAAAAAATTGGAATCCATTGCCAGACTTGGAAAAATAAAACCAACAAACAAGTCAAACCCCACAGTCAAATCCAGATTGCTGGCCATTCTCAAAAGCACAATATGGCCACGAGGGACCGGCATGCCTCAAGGAGCAGTGCCTCTCTAAAGATGGGGCCCTTGGCTCTCTCAGACCCCTGCGTCTCACCACCTCTAGGCACAGGTCTGGATTCACAACCTCCAGGCTGCAGCCCGACCTGGCCTTGATGAGCATGCCAGGAGCCCTCCTATAACCAGCCAGGCTGAAGTGCCCATCTCTTCCCCACCAGGCTGGGTTCCTGAACAAAAGGAGTCAGCTGGAGGAAGAGAGCCCCAAACGCCCCATCCCAGCACAAGCTCCTGTGAAAACTACGAGCACCCCTCTCCCTAGATCCTCCAGGCCGAGGCCAATTCCTAATGTTGCCTCAGGGTCAGGTCCGAACGCTGGCCAGCCAGGGAGACCTGACCCCCGCCAAGACAGCTCTGAAGCCTTCACTTTCTCTCCACTTCCAAGGGCTAGTCCTTGATGCCAGAGAAGTTCTGGCTATGGCTGGCTTCATCCTAACTAGGCCCAGGCCCGCTTGACCTGCCCTGTGCCTAGCAGGAGGTCCCCTGTAGGTACTGAGGCGAGAGTCTAGGCACAAACCCCCCTCCCCCAGAGACCGTGGGATGTCTCGGGGAACAGGCCTCTCTGCGGCTCCACGAGTCACTGAGAGACCCTCAGACCGCGGTCCCAGGGGTCCCTGGGCCTAAGCCTACTTCAAGGCTCAAGCCTTTTACCGCCTGCCCAATGACTCCCACTTCCCTCTCTCCACCACACCGGGCCTCCTAACCCTGCCCCAGTCTCCCCCTAAAGGAGCCCACCATTTTGTTCTTCCTTCAGCCATGATCTGGCTGCCTTGCACTCCACCAGCTGGCCTCGCTGGGGTATCAGACAGAAAGGAGAGGAGAAATAGCCGGTAGCTATGGACAGGGCAGCCACAGCTGGCTGCTGGCTTTTTCCAGAGGAGGGGAAGGGTAGGGCTTGGCAGAAGGGGGATTTTTAGGGGTCACTGGAACTGAGGAGAAACACCACCCTAGGCTTACAGGCTGAGTGGTATGCTAGGCACCTCTATTCTGAATTTTTTTAAAAAAGAGAGAAACAGGATGTTGTGTTAATTTCAGATAAACAATGAATAATATTTTTTAGTATAAGTATGTCCCAAACAGTGCATGGGACACACTTACACTAAAAAAAAAAAAAAAAAAAAAAACCCTATTTAAAAATATTATTTTGTTGTTTATCTGAAATTCAAATTTAACTGGGTGTCCTGTAATTTTATTTGCTAAATCTGGCAACCCAGTGTCCCAGCCAGTAGGACGTCCCAGACACGGTTGGTGGCCACAGAGTTAATAAACAACCTCAAACCACAAGGGCTGACTGGAAGACACATTCTAAAGACAGAGCGAGGATAGGATTTGGCTTCTTGGTGCTGGGGAAACCTATGAAATACGGTAAAGTCCCTTTTGCTTAGAACGGGCAGGAGGGGAAAAAAAAATCAGCAAAACCAAGCTTCTAGCTGACAATAAAGGCAGCATTTAATGACCAGGGAAATGGCTCCCCACTCCAGTATTCTTGCCTGGAGAATTCCATGGACAGAGGAGCCTGGCGGGCTATAGTCCATGGGGTCCCAAAGAGTCGGACGCGACTGAGAGATTCACACACACACAGACACACACACAGACAGACAGACACACAGAAACACAGACACACACAAACACAGACACACACAGACACACACACTCTCCCCGTGTGAAGGACTAAGTGCTTTTGGAGACATGGTACTATTCCAGGAGGGGAGAAGGCACACAGGGACCCTTTGCTGTCACCGTTAGAGAAGTTATGTGGTTAGCCCAAAGTCACAGCAAGGAAGTGAACTGAAGTCCAGTCATAAGATCCCAAAGTCTGAGGTCTTTAATGTACTTGAATCCCAGTTTCCCAAAACACAAAAAGGGAGGGAGACATGTTCCCTTCCCCTCCTCCCCAAACCAGAGCCTGCTCAGCAGCACTGAAGGCTTCCAGGCTGGCTGCTCTGGGGCCCCCAGGGTGGAAAACCCCACAGCTCCATCTGCCCTCCCAGCAGAGCAGCTGGTGGGTGGGCCCTCCAGGAGCAGCTGTCAGGGTGCAGGGGCCTCTGCCAGGCTGGGAACCTGGGGCAGAAGGCCCCACCAGGCCTCCCAAAGCACAGAAAGGCAGCGTGCCCCCACCCCTTTCTCACCTCTAGGCTGGTAACAGAAGGAACTCAGGCCCAGACAACAGCTCTTTCTTTGCCTAGGCGCTCAGGCAGGGGACAACTCCAGCTTGCCTCTGAGCATCCCGCTGGAGAGGGGGTGGTGGGCTTGTTTTCCTGTGTGTGTTTTGGCCTGCAGCTGTTTCTGCCATTTTTAAATGGCTCCAGTCCCGGCACTCGGCGCCCTGCGCGTCAGGGG
>SJYX01006681.1:79811-98975 GCA_006410675.1 Oreotragus oreotragus | reverse complement strand
GATACAGGATGCTTGGGGCTGGTGCACAGGGATGATCCAGAGAGATGATATGGGGTGGGAGGTGGGAAGCGGGGTTCAGGATTGGGAACTCGTGTACACCCGTGGCTGATTCATGTCAATGTATGGTAAAACCAATACAGTATTATAAAGCAAAATAAAGTAAAAATAAAAATAAATACGCTTCCATACCAAGCTAATCAAATCCACTCTGATGCTAGAAGTTTGTTTAATGATTATCTTTGACTGGGAACATTGATTAGAAGGGCTAGGAAATAGGTTTTTCATAATGCTAGTGGCTTAATCTGCATGGGTACTCATCACATATTTCCCTTTTAAAAATGTATTTAGCTCTACTCATTTTTTAAATTTCTACACATTTTTATTTCTGTATTGCTCAGTGAAAAAATTTTAAAAGTTCATTAGTTATTCCTCCTCTTAAAGCTCTTCTGGTTACTAATCTATCAATGATAAAGCCATTTCATAGTCTATGGATCTTGTTTCTGGAAACTGTAAAGAATATACATTCTTTTTACTTTATTCTTCAGAGTGATTCAGCTCTGTCTAATCACTACTAAAATTCAACTAAAGATCAGCTTTTCATGTCAAATTGGAAGCTAATCTCTTCTTTCAGCATCATAAAAGACTATACATTGAGATTTTTAAAAGAATACTCACTTTATTAATATAAAGCAATTTGAGATGGTAATTTGCTTTCTTTGTGTTAAATTGATATATAAATCAAGAATCATTAACTTTCAAATATGTGTAACTTTTTTTTTAACTTTGCTAAACAAACCTATCCTAAACAAAGTGTAATATTTTCAGGGAATTAAAGGAATTAGGAGACTTTTAAATAGCTATTATTTTATCCTTGAACATACTGATTTAACTACATTTGATGAGGTAGAAATTGGAGGCAAAAAAAATGTAAGTGCATGTTTATATATTCCAAAGTTTCTTTTATTTCAATCACAGCATAAAAATATAATATATATGCTATATATATTGATATAATATGCTAAAGAAAAATAATCACATATTTATAAAAACTTATTTATAAGTAATCATTAATTAAGCATTGATTAATTCAGTGCATTAGTTAGCTTTTTATATGATTTAGGGCAAAATAAAGTATATTTTGATGTTTTAAATGACAGGAAGATCAAGAGAACAAAGAAGATATTTTACAGTAAATTTGGCTATTATTTACAAAACTAATGCAGTCTTGTACAATGACATAACATTTTTATTATTTTATCAGACAAAATACGTCTCTAATTTTTTATGTCCATCTTAGTCCCACTGGCCAATATCCTAATCCCTATTGTTGTTGTGAAGTACCACCTGGAAAATCTCCAACATCAAATCAATTCAATTTACTAATAAGCCAATAACCAGGTTACCTTTCACTTCAAAGTAAAAATAGAAAAGAAAAACACTAATCAACTGGATAGATTTGTTAGGGGAATCACATTGACTGAAACCACCCAGGTCTGCTGATTGTTCAAAGTGAGGGAAAGAGGGATTCAAAGATGATCCTGGATTTTAAGCATTGAGAGTGTGGTAGATGATAGCGCTGTTCTTTGAGACAGGAGATAAACAAGGAGAAGCAAGAGACAAACTGTTGTCAGTTTTAATGATGTTGGTCTTAACTGTGATGCTTGGTTATTTTGTTGGCAAATTAATCTGAAGGTCATTAAAGTGGTGTTGGGCTATCCAGATGAGGAATCATCAGAATTAATGTGAACTGAATCATGAAAGGATGAATAAAAGCTCTGACTATATTGAGATGAGAAATAGAGATGTTTGAGTAGTTAGGCAAGAAAGTGTAAGAAATAGCTGACATCAGTTCCCAGTTCATGAGAGGTAGAAAGATAAACCCTTTCGACATGGAAAATGTCTTTTCTAAGAGGAAAGACATTCATTATTTTTAATGAGATTACATGTACTCACTAATTCAATTGGTAAAATCAATAGCTTATAGTTATTTTTGACTTTTGTTCTTGCATTCTTCTAGTCCGTCAGCAAAGCTGGTCAGTTTTAATTTTAAACATATTATAAACCTTCTTATTCCTTTTTTACCACTAATATGCTGCATCAAGTCATTCTGATCTCACTTCATTATGTATGTGAAATTTGCTTGAAAAATTGGAAATTATGTGTGCATGTATTCATGGAAAGCCAATGTGAAGATGCTTCCATTTTATTTAGTTGAAAAATAATTTAAAATGGAATGTGCTTTACTTCATGAATTTGTTCAGCATTGTCTTCACTGTATACTCTTTCCTCTCAATAACTTTTCTCTTTCTGGACATAGAAATTTGGCTAATCCTCTGTGGTTAATTTGAATTCCTCTCTTCTATAAGAATTTTTTCTCCTTTTTTCAAAGAAATACTATTTCTCCCTCTTCTGAATCTCTATATGTACATTCCAGCTCTATCTCTCTATGGAGATTAAAACATTTTTTCCTGAAATTTGAATTATTGTTCTGTATAGGTTCCCCCCCCATCAGACTGCTTCCTTGAAGATATCTCTTTTTAAATATTAAGACATAGCAGGCTAAACTATTGTCACATTAGAATCACCTCTTCCACCAGTGAATTAATGTCTGATTTAAAAAAAAAAAAATAATACACACATGTACCAAATATATATCAAGTATCTTATTTGAATCCCCATGTAGTTTTAATTGATAAGAATGTTACATAAGTGAATGAGAGAATAAACATATGAATGAAAAAATTAAAAATTAAATGAAGAGTAAAACATTTCATGCTGGGTGGGCTATAAAAGTGTAAAATAAGATCTTTTACATTTATGGTGATGCATTTTAAAGTCTCATAGATATATAAATAGGAAATGGAAGATTAAGCTTCATATACTAATACTGATAATAATTAATTACCTGTGCATGCTATAATTGGCTTATTTAAAGAAACCATATTATAGTCATATTAACTCACTTCAAGGTGTTTAATGTAACAATACCATATCCTGCTCTGTCTTGTTATTTAAACGGAGTCTCAATTAAGTTTTCCTGCTTACTATTCTATTGTATTTCCCAGACAAAGACAGATAGTAACTTACATCAAATTATTCTTGTTTATTTAAGGAGAACATGAATCAATATCACATGACCTGAGGCCAACTACCTCTTTCCCCTAATCACATTGCATTTGAACAAGAGCAATGATATCTGGCATTTTCAAATATTGGCTCAATTTTATTTAGCACATATAAGACATTTCTGATTAGTTGTGCTATGCTATTACGTGCCATTTTGAACATGCAATCATACTATTCGTCTGTGTGCTAAGTTGCTTCAGTTGTGTCTGACTCTTTGTGACCCCAAGGGCGGTAACTTGCTGGGCTCCTCCAGGGATTCTCAGGCAAGAATTCTGGAGTGGGTTGCCATTTCCTCCTCCAGGGGATCTTCCAGACCCAGGAATCCAATGTGCATCTCTTATTCTCCTGCATTGGCAGGAAGACTTTTTACTATTAGTTCCACCTGGGAGGATTTTCCTACAACTTTGCATATTAGATAAGACATCACATCCATTATTGCATTTAATTCTCAAGAGAAAGAATATCATTAGTAAAACAACTAGTTAAGTAGTGAGGACAGATAGTATTAAACACAATTTATAGTTTTAGACATTTAATTCCAGGAGTTCAGGACTCCAACAGTGGTGTCTCAACAATTAACACTGCATTTTGCACTATAGAATATTATGTGCCAAAATTACAACATTATGTCCAACCTCCTGGTCATTTCAATGTCTCAATCAATTTTTACATGTGAATAAAGTGCCCAACATCCTACCCTAACCTTATAATTTCTTGACTATAAATTAATGCCCTACACTTAACCTCACTATCTCTCTGAATGCAGAATCCATGATAGTCAAAATTTCAGTAGTTTAATATATACAACTTCTTGCCTTATTGGTCTCTTATACCATTAATTCGACTCTGGCTGATTCAGCTCTTAACACTATATTCTCCTTATCTTTCAGCACTTTTTTAGCTTCTCTTATTTCCTTACAAGATGATGTCATGCAAAAGCTCATATTAATTACTCCATGGCCAAAAGCACAAATCCCTTTTTCCTCCCACAGAGTTGTGCCATCTTACAAAACCCTCCTCCACAACAGCATCAGACGTGCTCAGTATGTGAGGAAGCATGTGAGCCAATCGCTTCAGATTTCTGTTCTGCACCCTCATTGGTCCTCACTGTTGCCATACACACTTCACCGTAAAGCTAGGGACTCCTCTCTTACTCTCCTCAATGTTTATTCCCAACTTGCCTGTATTCCTAGGTTCCCTCTTCTTCCCCTTCTAGAGATGATCTGGTAATTCTAACTCAGAGAAAATGGAGGTCAGGTAACACTTGAGATCCTTACTTCCCCAGCCCCATGCCTGTAGGTTTATTTGCGTTTCAAATCAGTTTTATCCTTAGTTTTTTTCTTTTTTCATTTAAGTAAATCTTTTCTTTCTGCATTTATGAAAATATTTGACCTGTACAGGGGATTCCATTCTTTTATGTTTTCTAGAAAATCTTGCCTCATCTTTTCTCTCTTCTTAAGTACATCTTCAAAGACACCTTCTGTAATGACATACTCTGCCTCTGTCTTTCTCTCCACATATATACAAAATACACACACACACACACACACACACATATGTATGCATGTCAGCATATTCTCAAAGGCTTTTATTTACTTTAAATTTATTTCTCCATTTTCTTTATCATGGACATTTGGCTTCTTGCTTTTAAGGTCCCCAAATAAAACTTAACTCTCAACTTTTAGTTTGTGCAATTTTTCTCTGATTGACAGTGTCAAGGGCTTTTGGAAACTGTACCATACAGGATATTCCAGGCTACATCACTGTTAGAGAGGTTAACAGAATCTCCCACTTTTCAGAAAACCTGTAAGATGTAGAACTTTTCAGGGTAAGCAGACCTGGCTGAGCGCTGAAGAATTGATGCTTTTGAACTGTGGTGTTGGAGAAGACTCTTGAGAGTCCCTTGGACTGCAAGGAGATCCAACCAGTCCATTGTAAAGGAGATCAGTCCTGGGTGTTCACTGGACAGACTGATGCTGAAGCTAAAATGCCACCTGATGTGAAGAACTGATTCATTTGAAAAGACCCTGATGCTAGGAAAGATTGAAGGTGGGAGGAGAAGAAGATGACAGAGGATGAGATGGTTGGATGGCATCACTGATTCAATAGACATGAGTTTGAGTAAGCTCTGGGAGTTGGTGATGGACAGGGAGGCCTGGCGTGCTGTAGTCTATGGGGTCTCAAAGAGTCAGACACAACTGAGCAACTGAACTGAATTCAACTGATGATCTGGCTGGAACTGATATTAGATCTCTCTAGACCTCATCTTTTGAGGCAGTGCAGAGGTGTTTGTATTTTGTCTTTGTGTGCCAAATCAGCTCTACTCTAGAGGTTGGTCATGAGTAGGAAATGTGAACATATGGAAAATGCCTTTTATAACTAAAGTTAAGAGATCTCTTAAGATGTCCCTGTTACTGAACTCATGTCCACTCGCTGCTCAACAAAGCTAATTTGTTGACACTGGGTTGTAGTGAAGGAAAGTATAGTGGTTATTGTAGGCCCCCAGCCAGAAGTATGAATGGCTTCTGCTCAGAAGACCTGAACTCCCTGAAGGCTTTCAGGAAAGGGTTATTATTTTTTCTTCTAAAAAAAACTTATTAAAATTTAAAAAAATCATATATTTTAATAGATATTGTGACTTCCCTGGTGGCTCAGACAGTAAAGCATCTGCCTACCATGCGGGAGACCCGGGTTTGATCCCTGGGTTGGGAAGATCCTCTGGAGAAGGAAATGGCAACCCGCTCCAGTACTCTTGCCTGGAAAATCCCATGGATGGAGGAGTGTAGTGGGCTACAGTCCACGGGGTCGCAAAGAGTCAGACACGACTGAGCGACTTCACTTTTTTTTTTTTTAAATAGAAGTATAATTGTACAATAAGTACATTGTAAATCAATGTTGCATTGACTTCTTCTGTACAGCAAAGTGATTCAGTTACACACGTACATACATTCTTAAAGGCAACATTTGAGGTGAGGGTTACAAGGTGCATGACTTTGTTCTGATTGGTTGGTGGCGAGCTAACAGGGTGAGGTTTCAGGAATTTTAATCATCAGCCTTCTGGTTCCAACCAGTCTGGGGTCTGTGAGCTTGTGTTCAGCATGTAGTCACCATCCTCCACCTGGATCGGGGGCATTAGTTCCTGCGGAACACCTCAACCATAAATGACAGATCATTATGTATATTCTTTGGGGAGGAACCAGGGCTGCTTTAAAGTGTCTCCCGACTGCCTGTCCTTTGTTTCTGTGCTCCCTCATCTCCCTAATTAGTAACCGCTTGGGTCTGCTCTTTGGCACTCAGGGAAGCCCTAGGAGACCAAAGACTTTTTCTTAAAATTAATTTTATTTTTTATTTTTGGCTGTGCTTGGTCTTCCTTGCTGCTTGGACTTTTCTAAGGAAATGGCAACCCACTCCAGTATCCTTGCCTGGAGAATCACATGGATGGAAGAGCCTGGTGGGCTACAGTCCATGGGGTCGCAAAGAGTCGGACACGACTGAGCGAGCTCACTTCACTCCACTTCATGGCAAATTCATTTTTTACTTCCCTGGTGGCTCAGACGGTGAAGCGTCTGCCCACAATATGGGAGAACCGGGTTTGATCCCTGGATTGGGACGATCTCCTGGAGAAGGAAATGGCAACCCACTCCAGTACTCTTGCCTGGAAAATCCTATGGACGGAGGAGCTTGTTAGGCTACCGTCCACAGGGTCGCAAAGAGTCGGACATGATTGAGCGACTTCACTTCACTTCTTCACTTCGTTGCAGTGAACGGACTTCTTACTGCCATGGCTTCTCTTGTGGAGCATAAGCTCTGGGCTTGCGGGCTTCAGTAGTTGTGGCTCATGGGCTCAGTAGTTGCAGTTCCAGGGCCCTAGAGCACAGGCTCAAGAGCTGTGGTACAAGGGCATGTGGGCTCTTCCCAGATCAGGGATCAAACCCGTGTCTCCTGCCTTGGCAGGCAGATTCTTTACCACTGAGCCACCAGGGAAGCCACAAAGCCTTCTTCTACAAACAAGAAACAGGGACACAGAGGAGCTTTTGTACCAGGGAGGGTACTCAGGGCTCTGCTTGGTTTCATCCCCAGAGCTGAGATATCTCAGGGTTAGGCTGGATCTGTTAGAATTATAGAGTGGAGAAGACTCTTGGGGTCTGCTCTAGGCAGGCCTCTGGGGAGAAACACAAGGTACTTGTTTCTCCCTGAAAGTGAAAGTGAAGTCGCTCAGTCGTGTCTGACTCTCTGCGACCAGGCTCCTCTGTCCATGGGATTCTCCAGGCAAGAATACTGGAGTGGGTTGCCATTTCCTTTTCCAGGAATACTGGAGTGGGTTGAATACTGGAGTGGGTTGCCATTTCCTTTTCCAGGGGAATCTTCCTGACCCAGGGATCGAACCCAGGTCTCCCACATTGCAGGCAGACACTTTAACCTCTGAGCCACCAGAGAAGCCCCCAAATACACTGTGTACAAGTGTATCTTTTACCTCTAACATATGTGATATTATGTGTGATTTATGTATGATTAAAGTATGAATATGATCTTTATGAATGGAAACTAATTTTTAACAAACCCTCTTTCCTGTGCCTGTAAATCACATTAAAATTTCCAGAAATAGGTGGAACTGATGACCTGATAGCTTATGCGTGCCACGGATAGATTGTTCTTTGGTTTCAAATGGGTGTCATTGCCTTTTGAATGAACTATGAATAAGGTCTGACCCTCAAAAGATTAAACAAAGAAAGTGAATAAAATAGCTCTAAAGTCGCTCTCTCCAATATGGTAGCCATTAGCCACAGGTGGCTACTTGCTGCTGCTGCTGCTAAGTCACGTCAGTCATGTCCGACTCTGTGTGACCCCAGAGACGGCAGCCCACCAGGCTCCGCCATCCCTGGGATTTTCCAGGCAAGAATACTGGAGTGGGTTGCCATTGCCTTCTCCGCATGTGGCTACTTAGATTTGAATTAATAAAAAACTCAAAGTTCCTTAGTCACATTAGCTACATTTCAAGCACCCAACAGCTACCCCCATGTGTCCTCAGTTCAGTTCAGTTCAGTTGCTCAGTTGTGTCCGACTCTTTGCGACCCCATGAATCACAGCACGCCAGGCCTCCCTGTCCATCACCAACTCCCAGAGTTCACTCAGATTCTCGTCCATTGAGTCAGTGATGCCATCCAGCCATCTCATCCTTTGTCATCCCCTTCTCCTCCTGCCCCCAATCCCTCAGAGTCTTTTCCAATGAGTCAACTCTTCTCATGAGGTGGCCAAAGTACTGGAGTTTCAGCTTCAGCATCATTTCCTCCAAAGAAATCCCAGGGCTGATCTCCTTCAGAATGGACTGGTTGGATCTCCTTGCAGTCCAAGGGACTCTCAAGAGTCTTCTCCAACACCACCGTTCAAAAGCATCAATTCTTTGGCACTCAGCTTTCTTCATAGTCCAACTCTCACATCCATACACGACTACTGGAAAAACCATAGCCTTGACTAGACGGACCTTTGTTGGCAAAGTAATGTCTCTGTTTTTGAATATGCTATCTAGGTTGGTCATAACTTTTCTTCCAAGGAGTAAGCATCTTTTAATTTCATGGCTGCAGTCACCATCTGCAGTGATTTTGGAGCCCAAAAAAATAAAGTCTGACACTGTTTCCACTGTTTCCCCACCTATTTCTGTGATCAAATCCATAATCCCGGCTTTGGAAGTGTGGCATCTTAAACACTGAATCACCAGGGAAGTCCCACTCAAGGACTTTAAATGTTAAAAGACAGAAAAAATCTGCTTCGACCTTCAACCTGTATTTTCTTTCATCCTCCCTTATTCTCCTTTTATTCTTTCCTCTTCTTTCCTTCTCCTTTCCACTCCACTTGGACACAGTAGTTATCTAATAATGTTGCTATAAAAATCTGCAGTTCTATTTTATCTCCCAATTCCTTGTGGTTGTTGATTAGTGCTACTCACTGACTATTGTCAGTACCGCCTACTGCTAATAGGATTACACTTCCCAGCTTCCTAAAGCTTAGGTTTTTTGTGCCTTGTCATTGACATGTATACCAGAACTGTCAGTACCTTCCTATCCCCTATCAGCCCTTTGCAATTTCATGCACAAAGACTCCTGTGTTTTCACTGTTAATATCCAGATCTGTGATACTATTTAGTGTCACTGGATTCCCCAAAGCCTGAAACTTTATATCAACACAGTGGAAACCCTAAGAAAGTAGCTGACAAGTAATGAGGAATAATAATGCAGGTTCTCTGCCCTCCTGGTTAGGACATTTCAGGCTTCATTTGACTAGTCTCCAGAGCTACCTTGAAGATGGAGCCAAAATTTTAGGGCACTTTGCTTGATGTTGCAACATATCTTGGCTTCCTTTCCTTTCATTCCCATTCCCCCACCCTCCTGCTGGTTTAGCCATAAACACTATTTATATTACTTTTACATGAATCATTAGCTCAGGAGCTACTTGTAGGGAACCTAAACTAAAAGAAAATATATGTGGAATTGACATGTGTCATATTGAGGCTTAAAGAGCCTGTGTGGATTTGCCATATACTTTTTTTTCTCTACCCCAGCAACTGGCTACATTCCAGATAGTGACTGCTCTGTTGGCCTGGGGCCTAGAGTGAGGAAAATGTGGAGCAAAGCCCACAGTTAACTCATGATGGACCAGCAGCTTGTAAGAAAAATGAAATTTTGTTGTTTAAAGCTGCTGAGATATTTCATTATTCATTACTACACCTTATGTTATGGACATGAGTTCACACCCCTTTTGTTTCAACTTACATAATGTCAGGCTATGTTCTGATGTGCTGTGGAGATAAATTCCAATATCACAGGGGCTTGTAATGAGAAGGATTCACTTACTCTTATGCAGATCTCCTCACTTCTAAACTGATCCAAATAAAGGAGTAAATCATGAGAACTTAGTGGCTGCTGTGGTGGGAGAAACAACTCTGAATGTAATAATGAAACCTTCAACCCTAAAGGGATGCAGGCAACTCTTCCTTACAACTCATTGGCTGAAACTAACCAAATGCCTACCACAGTGGAGCCAGGAAGTACAATCTCAACATGATTCTGGAGACTGAGAGGTGGAAACATATAGAGAATAACACTAACAACCAGTTCAGCTTTCAACTCATCAGCTTCTGGTTTCTGTCAAACTATTCCTGGATTTGTTATCACCAATGAAAAATAAGTGAAACATTTCTACTTTACACTTCTTAACTTTCTGTAGCACTTTAAATTGTTGAATATTTTATCTTTTATTGAATTCTATGTGTTTTACCTCTTGTTTTCATTAAGGATACATTTTAGTACAAGTAATGGAAAAAAATAGCACAGAGTAGCTTAAAAATTAACATGGTCTGTTTCTGGTCCAGACAAGAAAAGAAAAAGAGAGAGAAAAATCTACCACCAAATGCTTAGAACTACTAGGTGCAAACAAGACAATAAAACAGTAACTTTTTTTCAGTTGGATATTTTAGTGAACAAGAGGGAAGTAAAGATATAATATTTTTATAAATTTAGGGTAGAAATATTTACTCAAACAAGTTACAAAAATCATAAATCATAAAAGAAATATCAAAATAAATTTTTGTTAAAATTTAAGTCATTCATAAGAATTAATATGCTAAAAATTAAAAACAAGTTGTCAGATACTGGAAGGAAATATTGTTGTCAATATGTTAGATAAAGGGTTTCTATCAAGAATGTACAGAAAGCTCCAATGATTAAGTTTGAAACAAACACACACACACACATACAGAGAACTAATTGAAAAGGGACAAAGTATATAAACAACAAGCCTTTGAGAAGGGAATCTTAGTGCCAAAATTCACATATAAAAGTAAGCTGAATTTTAACAACCTCAAGAGTAATCAGGGAAATAGAATTAAAACCATAATAAAATGAGATTTTATAGCCACAAAATGGAAAACTGTAGTTATAGTCAATAAATTCAAGTGCCAGTGAAACAAGAACTCCTACACTTTGCTGGCAAAACCACAAATTAATGTAACTTTTAGAAAGAAACTTTGCAACATCTAATAATAAATGTGAAGTTTCATATCTTTATATCCAAATAATCCTAGGTCTATGGAGACTCTCCCATATATGCACAGAGACCATTTAGAAAAACATCTTTCACAACACTCTTTGTAATAGAACCAGGCTTCCCTAAGAGCTCAGTTGGTAAAGAATCCTCCTGCAATGCAGGAGACCCGGGTTCCATTCCTAGATTGGGAAGATCCACTGGAAATGGGATAGGCTACTCACTCCAGCATTCTTGGGCTTTCTTTGTGGCCCAGTTGGTAAAGAATCCACATGCAATGTGGGAGACCTGGATTTGATCCCTGGGTTGGGAAGATCCCCTGGAGAAAGGAAAGTCTACCCACTCCAGTATTCTGGCCTGAAGAATTCCATGGACTGCATGAGGTTGTAAAAAGTTAAACTGAGTGACTTTCACTTTCACTTTGTAATAGAATAAATGTGAAAAAGAAACCTTAATTATTTATTGGTAGATGATTGCATAAATTAACTGACTTATTAATATAATGAAATATTGTATAACAAGTAAATTATATGAACTAGATCATCCAGTATGAATATCAATATATGTTGATGGGGGAAAGCAAATGGATATATACATTTTATACTTAAATACTACAAAGATATTATAGATCTTTAAGAAATAATATTTATTATTATGAATTCATTAACAGGCAAAAATATAAATACTTGCCTATAAATAACATTTGCCAATTTCAGGGTAGTGATTACCTCTGAGATTGGATGAAATGCATAAAGAAGCATGGAAAGCAGTATATAAAATAGTCTCTGATGATTTACATTTTCTAATACTCATGGCCTTATTTAAATGTTGCCCTTCAGGGTGGGCTGGACCTAGTGACTCACTTTGATTCAAATATGGCAAAAGTAATAAACTATCACTTCAGAGATTAGATTATAAAAAGATGGTGGCTTCTATCTTGAGTTTTCTCTCTTGTTTGAGGAAACCAGCTGCCATATTGTGAGCTGCCCTTTGGATGGGCTCATGTGGCAAGAAACGCAGGGAGGTCTCTAGCTAACAGCCAGTGATGAACTGACACTTGTCAGGAGCCGTGTTAGGCATTACTGACAAAATGGAGGCACAGCCTCAAGACCCCTCGCCTCATTCCACAGGCACAGTCCCAGGATGAAGGAGTTAGGCTTTGTAATTCTGATTTGTCTTTTCCTTACTTCGGCTAAGTTGACTGAAAAGGAATGGGGAAACAGTGGAAACAGTGTCAGACTTTGTTGTTTTGGGCTCCAAATCACTGCAGATGGTGACTGCAGCCATGAAATTAAAAGACATTTACTCCTTGGAAGAAAAGTTATGACCAACCTGGATAGTATATTCAAAAGCAGAGACATTACTTTGCCAACAAAGGTCCGTCTAGTCAAGACTATGGTTTTTCCTGTGGTCATGTATGGGTGTGAGAGTTGGACTGTGAAGAAGGCTGAGCACCGAAGAATTGATGCTTTTGAACTGTGATGTTGGAGAAGACTCTTGAGAGTCCCTTGGACTGCAAGGAGATCCAACCAGTCCATTCTGAAGGAAATCAACCCTGGGATTTCTTTGGAAGGACTGATGCTAAAGCTGAAACTCCAGTACTTTGGCCACCTCATGTGAAAAGTTGACTCATTGGAAAAGACTCTGATGCTGGGAGGGATTGGGGGCAGGAGGAGAAGGGGACGACCGAGGATGAGATGGCTGGGTGGCATCACGGACTCGATGGACATGAGTCTGAGTGAACTCAGGGAGATGGTGATGAACAGGGAGGCCTGGTGTGCTGCGATTCATGGGGTCACAAAGAGTTGGACACTACTGAGCGACTGAACTGAACTGAAGTGATAACCCCAATAATAAAAATAGCCTTATTCCAGCACTTAATCTGCAGAAACATATTTTTGAGATTTTTTTTAAATTTATTTTGATATATTTATTTCCTTTTCAGGTTAGATCTTGGAAATCTGATTTGTATTGAATATCTCTATTTGGAGACAAAATTTTAATCAGAAGCATTTGATGTATATTTAATGAAATGGACAGTTGAGAATATAGATTCATATACCCCAAGTTTTTTTAAATATACTTAAAACTTTTCCAATCATGAATGTATGTCTTTTTAAATTAAAATAAAAATTAATTAAAATTAAATAAAATTTAAAAACTTATTTCTTAGTTGTACTAGCCACATTTTAAGTACTCAAGAATCTCATGTGATCAGTGGCTACAATGTTGGACAGCTTGATTCTAGAGATACTTCTGAGACAGGATGAATATTTCTTTTATTTTTCCTCACCTACTGGTAATTTCTCTTTGTAATTTTCAAGCTAGCTTGTGTTATATATTCTTCTCTAAGCCAGTTCCTACAAAGGTGATGACATGCAGCATTAGAGAATTTGTTCTCAACTCTCTCTGTAGATTAGATACAAGTAGAGAATTTTATTTTTTAATGCCTATATCCTATGCTTACATTCAGAATTTCTGATGGATTTCATTGATGTTTAGTCTCAAACTGGTATTTTTAAATCTCTCCAAGGAAAAAGGAGTTAAAGATGTAGGAGTTTTGTGTTCCTACCGGCAACTGAAATCTAATCTCTGGGATAGACCCTGGGCATTGCTGTGATTCTAATGCCAAGTCAAGGAAGAGACTAAATCATTGCTAAAAATCAAGATTCAGTCCTGAAACTTGTGCTTGGAATAGATTGCCTTGACAACACAAGAGCTTCATGAGGTGAAAAGATGATTATCAAGAACAGAAAGTTCAATTCTTTTAAAAAGGAAAAATGCATTTTACCTAGATTACCAACCATGTCTGTTAATATTTTCTGGGTTTTCTTCCCAATTCTAAAATTTATTTTTGGTCTCCATTACAGCCTTTATGCTGTTGGCCCTTTAAATGTTGGTGTTCTCTTAGGCTCTGTTTCCTATCAGCTTCTTTTTAAAATAACCACATATTTTGCTTTGTTTCTCTTTTCCCTGTCTTGGGTTTTGAAGACCTTCTATAATCTGATGTTTCCTGGCTCCCCTTCTTTGCCTCTTAAATTTCAAGTGATCACTTGGAAATGCTTCTAATTCTTTGTATCTTAACTGACAAGATCACAATAAACTGTGGAAAATTCTGAGAGAGATGGGAATACCAGACCATCTGACCTGCCTCTTGAGAAATCTGTATGCAGGTCAGGAAGCAACAGTTAGAACTGGACATGGAACAACAGACTGATTCCAAATAGGAAAAGGAGTATGTCAAGGCTGTATAATGTCACCCTGCTTCTTTAACTCTATGCAGAGAACATCATGAGAAATGCTGGACTGGAAGAAGCACAAGCTGGAATCAAGATTGCCAGGAGAAATATCAATAACCTCAAAAATGCAGATGACACCACCCTTATGGTAGAAAGTGAAAAGGAACTAAAAAGCCTCTTGATGAAAGTGAAAATGGAGCATGAAAAAGTTGGCTTAAAGCTTAACATTCAGAAAACGAAGATCATGGCATCTGGTCCCTTCACTTCATGGGAAATAGATGGGGAAACAGTGGAAACAGTCTCAGACTTTGTTGTTTTGGGCTCCAAAATCACTGCAGATGGTGACTGCTGCCATGAAATTAAAAGACACTTACTCTTTGGAAGAAAAGTTATGACCAACCTAGATAGTATAATCAAAAGTGAAGACATTACTTTGCCAACTAAGGTCTGTCTAGTCAAGGCTATGGTTTTTCCTGTGGTCATGTATGGTTGTGAGAGTTGAACTGTGAGGAAGGCTGAGCGCTGAAGAATCAATGCTTTTGAACTGCGGTGTTGGAGAAGACTCTTGAGAGTACCTTGGACTGCAAGGAGATCCAACCAGTCTATTCTGAAGGAGATCAGCCCTAGGATTTCTTTGGAAGGAATAATGCTAAAGCTGAAACTCCAGTACTTTGGCCACCTCATGCGAAGAGTTGACTCATTGGAAAAGACTTTGATGCTGTCAGGGATTGGAGCAGGAGAAGGGGACGACCAAGGATGAGATGGTTGGATGGCATCACTGACTCGATGGACGTGAGTCTGAGTGAACTCCGGGAGTTGGTGATGGACAGGGAGGCCTGACGTGCTGAAATTCATGAGGTCACAAAGAGTCGGACATGACTGAGCAACTGAACTGAATTGAACTAACTGCCAAACTTGTTTTCTCACATGAACTTTTGATACTCAGTATAAATCAGAAATTTGTATTGCTTTTGTGTTATAGCAGTTAGCATATGCTGTAGGAGTATAATTTATATCTAAAAGTATTGTTACATATTTCAGCTATGCAAAAAATTATCCTTTTTTTGTCTTCTTAAAATTCNAGATGTGTATAAGAGACAGGAGTACGTCAAGGCTGTATATTGTCACCCTGCTTATTTAACTTCTATGCAGAGTACATCATGAGAAACGAGGGACTGGAAGAAGCACAAGCTGGAATCAAGATTGCCAGGAGAAATATCAATAACCTCAAAAATGCAGATGACACCACCCTTATGGTAGAAAGTGAAAAGGAACTAAAAAGCCTCTTGATGAAAGTGAAAATGGAGCATGAAAAAGTTGGCTTAAAGCTTAACATTCAGAAAACGAAGATCATGGCATCTGGTCCCTTCACTTCATGGGAAATAGATGGGGAAACAGTGGAAACAGTCTCAGACTTTGTTGTTTTGGGCTCCAAAATCACTGCAGATGGTGACTGCTGCCATGAAATTAAAAGACACTTACTCTTTGGAAGAAAAGTTATGACCAACCTAGATAGTATAATCAAAAGTGAAGACATTACTTTGCCAACTAAGGTCTGTCTAGTCAAGGCTATGGTTTTTCCTGTGGTCATGTATGGTTGTGAGAGTTGAACTGTGAGGAAGGCTGAGCGCTGAAGAATCAATGCTTTTGAACTGCGGTGTTGGAGAAGACTCTTGAGAGTACCTTGGACTGCAAGGAGATCCAACCAGTCTATTCTGAAGGAGATCAGCCCTAGGATTTCTTTGGAAGGAATAATGCTAAAGCTGAAACTCCAGTACTTTGGCCACCTCATGCGAAGAGTTGACTCATTGGAAAAGACTTTGATGCTGTCAGGGATTGGAGCAGGAGAAGGGGACGACCAAGGATGAGATGGTTGGATGGCATCACTGACTCGATGGACGTGAGTCTGAGTGAACTCCGGGAGTTGGTGATGGACAGGGAGGCCTGACGTGCTGAAATTCATGAGGTCACAAAGAGTCGGACATGACTGAGCAACTGAACTGAATTGAACTAACTGCCAAACTTGTTTTCTCACATGAACTTTTGATACTCAGTATAAATCAGAAATTTGTATTGCTTTTGTGTTATAGCAGTTAGCATATGCTGTAGGAGTATAATTTATATCTAAAAGTATTGTTACATATTTCAGCTATGCAAAAAATTATCCTTTTTTTGTCTTCTTAAAATTCAAAGCTCTGACTTCAATTTGCAATTTTAATGTGCTTAAAATGATAAATATAGTATGACAATGCCTGAAAATCTATGTCTTAGGAAAAGTAATTTTTTTAATGTGATAAAATCAAGTTTTGATGTTTTTCCAGTAAAAATATTAATGCCCAAAGCACAAATTTGGCTTATTTATTTGCCTTCCCTCAGGCCTCTCTTTAGTAGTTTCTAGCAGGGTGAAGTAGCAGGGTCTTCCCTTGTGGCTCAGAAGGTGAAGAGTCTGCCTGCAGTGCAGGAGAGTGGGGTTCAGTGCCTGAGTCAGGAAGATCCCCTGGAGAAGGAAATAGCAGCCCACTCCAGTATTCTTGCCTGGAGAACCCCATGGATGGAGGAGCCTGGTGGGCTACAGTACACGGGGTCTCAAAGAGTCGAACATGACTGAGGGACTTCACTTTCCAGTATTCTTTTCTGGAAAATCCCATGGATAGAATCACCTAGTGAGCTACTGTCCAAGGGGTCACAAAGAGTCAGACATGCCTGAATGACTTTCATGTACATACATTCAAGGTGAAAAGGTTTTCAGGGAATGTGTTAGAGAAAGATACTATCTGTTATATGGGAGGAATAGACAGAAAATCTACACATAATTATGTTAGAATGATTTGAGAGTATGACTATTATACATTTTCCAGAATGGGAACAACAAGGAGATCAAACCAATCAATCCTAGGGAAAATCAACCCTGAATATTCATTGGAAGGACTGATGCTGAAGTTGAAACTCCAATACTTTGTTCACCAGATGTAGAGAGCCAACTCATTGGAAAAAACCCTGATGCTTTGAAAAATCTAAGGCAAAAGGAGAATATGGTGACAAAGGATGAGATAGTTGGATAGCATTGCTATCAATGGACATGAAATTGAGTAAATTCCTGGAGATGGTGGAGGACAGAGAGGCCTGGCATGTTGCAGTCCGTGTGGTTGCAAAAAAATCAGATGTGACTTAGCACCTGAACAAGATGAATAGGATCTGAGGCTACAATATAAATGTGGCGACTCTAGTTGAAAACACTGTATTGTTTACTTGAAATTTGCTAAGAGGATAAAGCTTAAATATTCTTGCAAAAAAGATAACTATGTGAGGTGATGGGTATAAAAATTATTTAGACAAAGGCAGGAAACTCTTTTACATGTGTTAAATCATGACATACACTTTAAATATTTTAAAGTTTATATGTTAATTATATCTCAATAAAGCTGATTTTTTAAATGTAATAAAGTACTTAACAAAAAGGGGAGGATGAGAATCCAGACACTAGAACTGACCCCAGACACACTATTGATGAGTATTATCCCATCCTTCTCCCTTTGTTCGCCTTGATGCCACATTTGGACAGATGTGCTAGTAGGATTATTATCACTTTTGGTGTACTTTTTCATATACTTCCTTACTCTCTATAATCCATTGCCTTCATAACTCAAAAACATTAATGGATTATTTATTATATAAAATCAGCTTCCCAGGGTGATACAATGATAAAGAATCCCCCTGCCAATGCAAGAGCCTCAGGTTTGAGAAGATCCCTTGGAGTAGGAAATGACAACCCACTCCAGTATTCTTGTCCAAGAAATCCCATGGACAGAGGAGCCTGTAGTCCATGGAGTCACAAAGAGTTGAATATGAGCGAGCATGCACAGCAACCAGTATTATATTCAATCACTGTACATATGTGTTAGGATTACAGAATTGGGGAAGTAAACAATTTTACTAAAAATAAGAAGCATAATAATTGTAAAGACTATCATTTATTGAATTCAGATACATGTCTTAGACTATTATCTAAATTAATCTAAACTATCTCACTTTTGAGAAAACAAAAACAGAGAAATTTAAAAATAAGAATGAACATAATTGTTGTCAAAGACATGAGCTATTATTTTCATTCACTGACAGCAGATATGTAAAATGGTAGAATCCATTTTAAAAACAAGTTGGCAGTTGGTTAACAAGTGAAAACATACAGCTATCAATGTCCCATTCATTCAATATCTATTTATTTATAATGGAAAAGAAAACATAAAGACTTGTACAAATCTTCATAGTAGCCTCCTTTATAATAGCCCTCAACTTGGAATGTGAAGTAAAGTGGGCCTTAGAAAGCATCACTATGAACAAAGCTGGTGGAGGTGATGGAATTCCAGTTGAGCTTTTTCAAATCCTGGAAGATGATGCTGTGAAAGTGCTGTACTCAATATGCCATCAAATTTGGAAAACTCAGCAGTGGCCACAGGACTGGAAAAGGTCAGTTTTCATTCCAATTCTAAAGAAAGGCAATGCCAAAGAATGCTCGAACTACCGCACAATTGCACTCATCTCACACGCTAGTAAAGTAATGCTCAAAATTCTCCAAGCCAGGCTTCAGCAATATGTGAACCGTGAACTCCCTGATGTTCAAGCTGGTTTTAGAACAGGCAGAGGAACCAGAGATCAAATTGCCAACATCCGCTGGATCATGGAAAAAGCAAGAGAGTTCCAGAAAAACATCTATTTCTGCTTTATTGACTATGCCAAAGCCTTTGACTGTGTGGATCACAAT